>CM056173.1:42438216-42658475 GCA_029691765.1 Entomobrya proxima | reverse complement strand
AATGTAATATTTCAAGCTTAATAAATAAATATAAAACTCGTATGGACAGGAGTAGCAGCAGCAGAAGCAACAGGAACTGTTATTTCACCAGGATGAGCATTATCCAATAATTTCATCCTTTTGGCTATAAATTGACTACCCATTAATCATAGCTCAAAGGTAGGTCCCGTACACTTACCATCACCACCACCAGTCCATTTCACTCAGAGAGAAAAGCCTCAAGAAAAGAAAACGCAGAAAAATGCAAAGAGGTGCAGAGGATGATGCATAGATGAAATGAATTAGGAGAGAATTTGTATTCAAGAATGTGCCTTGTTTGTTGCCTCCTTGCTACACTCACATTAAAAATTTCAGCAGTAGTGGCTCGTTATTCAAACATCATCAACTTCATATCGTCGTCGTCATAAAAATTACTGCAGAAGCCACCAAGCAAGTTAGCCCCAGAAAATTATTATGGAATATTATTACACTTATAAATGTATATATGCTCGCAACAATACCAAAAAGAGAACTTGCTTACTAGGTGGTGAAGATATGGTGATGATAAACCAGTGAAAAAAGGATGATACCTTGTTCATTTTCTTTTCTACTAAGCTGCTTCTTCATTGAAATCATAATAAGGATGATGAAGATAATTATCATCTTCATCTCATCATGGCACTCATCTTGTGCTCTTTTAAACAAATAAAAAAGTGTTTGGAAAATCACCAAAAAGAAGAACCAGGAGCCCCATCAAAATGTGAACCCTTTGGTGTTACTGTAACATTATCCGTTTTCCAGTATGATTATCTAAAATACATTCTTCGTGTAGCTGTGTATGCATTTTTTTCACCACCACCAGGAGTGGATTATCCCTTTGCATAAAAATACTTAAATATACGCTTCTCCAGGTTTTCACGTGTAATCATTATCATCTTCTTCACGTCTTGTCTGTCCATCCATCCATCTAAATATGATGAACTTCAGTGTTCCTCCTCCTTCTATCTTTGCCTGCCAAAATAAACCCTGAAGAGAGTGTAAAATGCACTGTACTCATACTACATCAAAAAGAAAAAAGGAAATCAGCCAAAGACGCAGAATAAAACCTCTAGCTTGAGGTTGAGTAAACCCTTGAATTTGTATGAATTAGGTTGAATGAGTTTTTCTCACTTGGAGGCAGAACACAAGAGAAAAAAGCAACGTGTGTGTGTGGAAAGTAGCAGTAGTGGAGAGAGAAGTGGCCATAATAAAACCTCCGGCTGTCCAGCCTCGTTTCATAAAAACGAGTAATGAGTAAGACGTGAGAAGTATGCAGAAACTGGCATTTACCAATAAAAAAAAGTTTTCTACCACCAGTTTAAAAACAGCATAGAGCGGTAGACACACATAGTGTTCTCAGGCTTTAAATACAAATTTTTTAGTATACAAGTTGGTTGAAAGTAGTAACTTTTTCTTTAACGCATTATAATACTATGCTGTTATTATGAATGTTATGATGATAATTCCAGTCTTGGCATTTTCACAATTCTGGATATTCCAGCAACACAAGTTGTCCCTTGTCAAAATGTTTATATCAATAAACATTTCGAATGACCCATGAATATTGCTACGGAATGACTTATTTTTCTCTTGAAAGTTATTTTACAAACGTCTTTCTTTGCTAGTTCCTTAGATTTTCTTGCTTTTCCCATAACCAACAAGAAGAGCTTTTTACGAGAAAATTTATTAGAAGACCTATTATCCTTTTTTCTGTAATTTCAAGTTTCAAGCTAGCACTAAACGTTTTGTTACACCACCGTGGACAGTTTTCTGTGTAATAGGCAGTGTTGCTGTGAAATAATAATAGCAATAATGATAATGACCAACTGCTGGTGGTAGTAGTGGGGGTGATACTACTGCTGCTACATGATACTGTACGGCGCGGCGTGCTGATAGCTTACCAAGTTTATTTTTGGAGTGCACATCATGACGCTTCAACATCAACTTGGTAACACGGTGGAAATTATCTATTTTGAGAAAAGGAAAGAAAAAAAAATCATTCAACCGTTTTACATTTTTATATTTTCGGACAACAAGACATAAGACTAAGACCATGAATCCAAGCACAACGTCCCAAGTCCAATACCCTTTTTTACTTCTTGTTATCTATCTAAACAAGGGAAGAGGACAGGATCATGATGATTATGATGAAGATGAGCTAATAAGTAGGGTAGTAAACAACTCGTTCGAAAAACCAACAAAAATGAGCATTAATCCATCAAGAAAAACACACATTGAGACAAGACAAGGGAAACAGCAGCAGCAGTACTAACTGCGAGAACACAAGCTTATAATATTCCGTTTCTTACCATTTGGGAAATTTAAGACGCATTATTATTGCCTATATATCTACATTTTAACTTGTACACATGCATATTTCAGAAAAGGAACATAGGTACGTTTTCTTTTACTTCAAGTTCGAGGCTCCCCAGCTTGTTGCAGCACAGATATTTCTGGTGAAGAGGTGTGCCAAGGAAAATCAACACCTATAATCATCTCGTCTTGAATTAAGAACTGCAATCAAGTTGATTTTTATGCCTCCATATGGGCCAAGCAGTTTTCACGGACGCAGTGTGAGGACTCCACACATGCACTGCTCACCTCACCCGCGAGAGAGTCAACTCTTGAAAACGCCAGAGTGTAACAAAAATTGGAGATTATATGCACCTTCAAGAAAAAAACTTGTTAAAAGAAAATACCCACAAACACCAGCATCCCACCTCTCTCCCAGTGTGCTTCCTTCTCTTTCTTAGCTTGTTTCACTCTACTCTGCATAGAGAACTTGTAGTTGTGTAAATAAGGTAATAATGATAATAATAATGACTAGACATCATAACAATGTTCATATTCATAGAGCTGTTTACTTGTAAAAATGCATTTATTAAGAAAGACTTGTTTGGAGCTGACAAGCAGAAAAAATACTTTATTTGTACTTTTTGTCTCTCTCCAACACACACAAGTCCACACACACACAGAGTTTGTGTCTGGAAAACAAACTCAAGTGGAAACGGGTAAAAACCTCAAAACAGCATGGAGTAATGAGAAAAGGAGCCTTGGAGAAAAAAATATTGAGATGGATGAACACACTGTTGCTGTTTTGTGTTGGTGCGAGCACTGCACACAAAATAAATTCTTCCTGCTCATATTTTGACAGGAAGAGTAGCGCATCGGATTGAAATTGTTCCACTTCTTATAAGATCATCTCTCATCTTGTTTCCTACTACTACTGTGGAGTACCAACCAGGGAGACATGCTCCGAGCTGACTAAGAGGAGGACGGAGAAAGGAAACAGTTTATATATATTAAGTAATAATAACTAAATGGTAATACCTACTCAGTAGTAAAAAACAGCAACAGAAGCATAATCAGTCTTTTCTTTCCCTTTTTAAAAAATAAGTGGGTTAACAAGAACCGAGAGCATTTTTTATGGTTAATCGGGGATATCTTTGTAAAGCATTTACGTTAGTTTTTCTTCTCTGCTGAAATAGTAAACTGCATACCTAGTTACCTTGTGTGTGCATTGCATGTGTGTCTTGCTCACTAGGTCGGTACAGTCGGTAGTATGTATATCAGCTAAGAGTTTATAGTTTTTTTCTGAGAGAATGAGAGAAATGCATAATTGCACTTCTTTACTCTTACATAATAATATTATGTAGTTAAGTAAAGAAGTAGAGAGAGATGAAGAAGAAAGGTAAGGAAGGACCACCGGGATGGCCCATGCCTCAGACATAAAAAACTAACAATAGGCGGAGTCGACAGACAGCTCCAGTATATTTTCAACCTTTTAACAACTCACAACTTTTCTCCAATGACTTTATAAAATTAGAACTTTATTATATTGCCAGCAGGGAAGGGATAACAACATATCGTAAGCAGTAATAATAATAATGGCAATAACAATAACGAGCCAGAGCAAAAAGCAAATGACGACGTGAGATTATACTCTGGTTAAACCTAAATGATGATGATAAATGCACACTGAAAAAAGAAACTGTTTTGTTTTTTCGGTCAGCGTAATATTCTACTATGTAGCTAGAGTGTTGCTTTTTTCGCTATACAAACTGCCTGTTGTATTATAAATATGCATAATATTATTATGAATCATGATTAAAACAAGCTGGTGGTGGTGGTGGTGTCTTCTTCGCTGTATAATAGCTGCCTACTTGATTAAAACACATGAGCTGCATAATAGTGCCTTGTGTTTCACCTGTGGCTTCCTTTCTCGTTTGCTTCTTGCCCGTTTGTCTTTCGGGCTTTTAATCTGCATTATCATTGTTCATCAGCTTGACGTGATAATACTAATACGTGCGCGAGTGTTAAGGGCTTTCTTCTATGCGGTCTTTAGTATATGCTGCTGCTGCAGTTTCTTGATGATGATCATCACATTCATATTATTATTATAATTTATGAAGCAGAAAAGAAGAAGCAACCGACAAGATCGCCACATTCAGTAAAGCAGTAATCACAGTATCGTATTCTTAGACCTGCCATATTATGCAAGAATAAAAATATTCGTCTTCAACTCAAGCTTGGTTTATTCAAATGCTTTCACGTATCACTCGCGCAAGAAAATTATGCCTTTGTTGTCGTCTCATTGCATTTTATTATTCCGGCGCTAATCAAAAAGTACGGCACAGTAGTAGTAGCAAACAGATATAAAGAGATGAGCAGATGATGATACCACTTTTGCTTTTTTCTCCCACATTGTTACCTTTCTCACTTTGGCTCTCTTCAGAGGGATGATGAGGATTGACGTGGTCATTAGTGGAGTCAGCGGCACTTACAGTTCTATTGTTGTTTGTTTCTTAAACGATTGCCTTGTCAAGTGCAGGATTAACAATGTAGAAGCGCCAGATTATCGTCACCATCCTACATTTTACAGGGCTCATCACTCACACAAAAAAAATATGAGCAATAAATTAAGCTTGTACAAAGCAAGACATGTACTACTACAGTTAATAATATTATAACTATAACTTCCTTTTTGATAGGCATATAATTGTAGTAGTAATGATCTGGCATCATTACAAACAATCCTTTGCATAAAAAGCTGTAATATGGCACTGCATGTAATAATAATGTTGGCAGCGGCTTTGGTGTAAGTTGGTTGCACTTGAAATATATACACACATCAATTTTGAAATCGTGAGTACGCAAATCTTGTACTGTATCATTGTGCATTTTGCCATTTCCCATACACACACATCTTCATTCTGTACGTCAAGCTTATTTGTGCTGAGAAAGAAGAACATGGGAGCGCTGTACGTTATAATTCTGTTTGTTGATTAGGCATGTGTACACTTGCACACTAATGACCGCAGCGTCGACAAAGCAAATGATGACCTTAGCATTAATCGGCAACAGCAGCAGGAGAGTAGGAGGAGAGATAATAAAGATATCAAAAAGCAGTGCAAAAACCCACAACTTTATTCCTTCTCCACTTTTGCACTTTACAATGTCGTTGTTTCCATTGTGCATAGTGCTGCTAAGTTAATCGACAATAAAATAATAGCAGCACATTAGCAGAGTGGTGGAGGAGACAAAATCATCAGCTTAATAGCAATGCATACACAGTGTTCAATGCGCTGATTTTTTTTACAAAGTATGTGTGATTGTGATAATAACGTTTTTGTTGAGTAAACTTGTAAAAATGAATCTTCTTAACTTTTTTTATCATCTCTGACAATGAAACCCATCACATTAAATCAATTTATTTTTTTTCATAAGTACCTATAGTCCAGGTGAATAAACCCATATGTATGGTGACTAACTACAGTAATTTTGTCGGCTGAATGAAATAATATGAAAATGTGGTATTATAGTAGACAGGGATTCTTTGGTCACCACTGCATATTTTCTTGGCTTGTTAGATTCATTGCTAATGATATCACTGAAAATGTACTTTAATTTATGCCTTGTTAGAGTTAGAAAAATTTGCAAAGAACATGCTATTAGACCTGCTGCAAAGTAACATTCAAAGTTACACAAAATCGGTTTGCACAAGTCAGACCAAATTATTTTGAAGGTAGAGAATGAACGACGCACACACACATTGTTGCTTTTCGATTACTATAATAAGTCAAAAATGTTATCTCTCTTTTGTTTCTCAAGCAGAGAAAAAGTAGTTTCCTTAAAAAAGCCAGCTAGTTACACTATAAATTTATAAATGAGCAAAATTGAATGATATGTTTTTCACGTTTTGTTTCTTTTGAAATGGATGAACGCAAGAAAAAGAAAAAAACGTTGATTTTTTTCGTTTAATGAAGACATTGGAAAGCTATTTCATTACTACTTTTCTACAATAATGTCAATTATTTTTGTTTGCTTGCCCTGCAAAACAAAATCCCAGGTAGAATGAAAAAAATGTTATGGGCAGTAGAAAATTGTGCACACAAGGCATGCAAACAACAAATAATGTAAACCTACTCATTACGATGCTCTGTGCAGATATGGCTAATAATGTAATAAGTTACTCTTGAGTCAAAAAACTACAGAAAAATCATGTAAAACATCGCCAATTCTTTTTTATGAAGTTTTTTTTCTTCAAAAAATCCCGACGATAGCATAATAATCATTGAGTCTATGTGTGTGTTTTGATCATGACAGTGGAAAAGTGTACAGAATAGAGAGATCATAATAATGTGAAGAAACATTACTATTATTCTTAAGTACGTATATTTTGCAAAATAACAGCAAGAAAATGAGAGAGGGTGAGTAACATCACGGGGTAGAAAATTGTAACGATGTGAACCTGTGAACAGGCAGGTAAAAAGGGAAAGAGATAGATATTTTATGCATATGGTTGTTAGGCAAACATGTTTATGGAAACCACACACAGAGAAAAGATTAATAACCATAATGGCATAATACGCGAAAAGTGGTAAGTTGATACGAATAAACTTGCAAATTACCAAAAGCTTTGCGCTTTTGCTCTGTGTGGTAAAGGTGGTGTGTGTGGGAAGAGGGTACGTAATAAGTAGAGAAATATATTAGCCAAAAATATCCTGTTAAAATTTGGCATTTACTATGGACATTCATGGATTATGCATATACTTACACGGGAATGGGAGGCCTACCATGCATTCTAATGCAAAATGTGGTAATAATGAAGACCTACCTCCCAGCTTTTATCTCGGACCATCACCCCGTTTCGCTGTTCATCGCTGTCTTTTCACGTAAAATTGGCAAAAGTGGAGAGAGTGTCAATGGATGGCGATTGGAAAGTACGAATTTTATGAGCGAAAAGCGCTTGCCTTCTCCAGTTTCTTATCTGGCTTGAAATCTTAATATACCTAGAAATGCTTTTGAACATGATGGCCTGTTGACTGTATTTTGAACGTGTTATGTCATATTACAAAAGCCTACTCAATTTACTAGAGACTTTAAATGGCGGACGTGTAGGTTAAAAACCACACACAATACCAAAATATCACGTAACACGTAGGCAGGTAGGTAGGTACTTAAACCAGCAACGCAATCTATCACACACAATTCACCAAACATGTACATGACCATGGAATAAGAATGGTAGTCCATGAAAAAAATACATTTTTCTTATTTTTCCAAAGAAAATCTCCTTTTGCACTGCCAATATATTATTTTCGTGTTTGCACGTACTTTTTGGCTACTATTGTGGTGCAGAGGTCTTATCCCAGAAATTATTCGTTTTCTGGTTTTTATGTGCGTAGTTGTTGAAAAGCCACCCTATTAACCACATCATCCTTCATTTATTCAATGTAATTAAGCTGGAAGAACAAGACTGTAAAAAAGGCTTTTTAGTAGCAATAATATACATATGCTCAATCGAGTCGAGTAAGTTCTTTAAGATTGCATATTATCATATTAACAAGAGGAATGACTGCCAGAAAGGTAATGTAAGTAAAGCCAATGGACATTTTATGTGTAAGGATGTGTCTGTTAGCAAGGCAGTAAACTGGGCAAATTCGCGAGAGATGTTGCACATTATCACCTTCATCAGTGGCAGCAGCAGAAGCAGAGAGGAGAATATTTTGCAAAAGTGTATTAATAATATAATATGCTGCTACCACCATCAACAACATTGGCCACTGCTGAGCGAATTTCCTGGCCGTTTTATTATTGTTCTTTGCTCAGCTTGTAATATGGGGAGCATAAAGGCAGACTATGCCTTTTGCAAAAATAACGTGTCTGCATTACAAACTACTACAATAAATTTTCTACGGTCTTGGCCTGTCTGTCAGCTCTTTGCGTGGAAGGGAAATTCAATGCTACGTTTGTATATATTATGCAGCACTCGGGTAAAATGCCTAAAATATTCACGGTATGACTATTATGAGCGTGTTTTTGTGCAACTGTTACACAAGAATTGCCACCAGTTTAGTACTATAATGTGTAATAGTACGGTTGATCAGCACGTTTTCCCTATTTCTTTTTCTGTAGTTTGCCATTCGCCCGGCTTTTTGTTTTGATTCCATTTCTTTTGTAAATTTTGGTGGATAAGAAGGAACGCAGGTTAGCAGGCAGCTTGTCACCAGCCCGTAAACAATTTCCGACAATATGTTTTATTGCATGTACTTTTGTGGTATGAAATTGCTCTGGCATAATGTACTTTCATTAGTGTGCAGTTTACTTTAAATTCCTTGCGCTAGGCGTATTCGTAAATTGGCTTATAAACAGTTATTGATACTATTTTTAAGCTATTATTGTACCTAGCTCAAGGAATAAATCAATTTAAGGCATTTCCTACCTCGCGTAACGGCACGTTATATGGCAATAAATGCAAATAATGAGATGCAACAATAAAGTCACCAAATCCAGCACTGTGCTTTTTATTCATGAGTTCTCATTATTGCTATGCTCGTATTATAAACAAAAATCATAATAAATTATAATAGGTTCTCTGAAATGAGTTTTGCTCTTCAAATCCACACAAAGTCGGTTGAGCCTCAAGAAAAAGGAGCCCAAGTCATCATATATCTTGTACAAGAAAACGTAGATTTTTTCCATCATCATGTCATCAAGTCATCATGAGCGATGCGATCGAGTTGAGTTGATGCTGTTGTATCTTCAAGTGATCTGCATTCCTTAGAAAAATAAAGTAACATTCAGGATTCCTAAAAAACCACAGCAACATCACAAAATGCTCTTGAACTTGAAAAGCGTATAACTTTCTTTGCTTGATTTCATCATTTTTTCTTTTGGTATTTGCATCATGATCATGAATGACCATCATCTTACAAACTACAAGCAAAAGAACCATCAAATCATCATTATTACGAGCTTTTTGTGTACATGAGATACCACACACATGCACAAATACAAGGTTGCAACAGGGAAATCTCTACTAGGGAGCACGGGAAAAGCGTGAACCTTCAAACAAGCACGTAATTTACTTAATAATGCAATATGCCACCCTAATGAAATATGTGCAAGGAGTAATGATAGTAATAATATAAAAAAGCATGTGGATCATGATGAGAATTTTTGTACCGCTTTTACTAAATAGCTTGAAAGTGAATCACCTGAGAATCTGCGGTCATAAGTTTAAAATATTGAGAAAAGGAAAAAGCATCTTGAAGACAAACTTTTATGTAAATAAAAACGTTTACCAATATTGAAACCACATAAAGCCCGACCGCCAATGCCTATACAGCAGATCAAAAATATTATTCCGAATATGATAATGTTTTTGGATGAACAAATATCACCACTGCGCTGCTGTGGCCGAGCAACTACGTGAAAAAGAAAACAAGATTGGAGACTCATTATTTTCAAAGTGTGTTTAAGGGTCGAGAAGGTTCTAACCTGGGGTTAGACCATTTTCAGTTCTCTACACTGTCGGCATGCATCACTGTGTAATTCTATACTTTTTTCATAGATTCTACCTCCATCATTGCGTATTATTGTGATGAATATTTATTCTGCTGCAAAAGTCCCACTGTGATGAAATGCATACGCTTTTCAGAGTTCTGCCGTATTGAATCTGCTGCTGTTTTCGGTTTCTTCTATTATTCCAATGGCCCACCGCCATGTAAACACGTGAAAGTGGCATCTTCCTCTTTCTGTTCACACAAAGTAGAATGCAGAGCAATTGAAAATAGCTTCTAAATATTAACACTATCTGTTAAACAACTTACTTTTTTGTGTGCTGCATTTTGCCGGTATATTTTTTCATTCATTTAATAAACATGCTTTGGCAAATATCCATAAAATATATTCCTTCAAGTTGCTTGTAGCATGTTAAAAAAATGCTCAAGAAAACTATTACCTTGTTGTCCTGTTAATAATCCTTTTTCTGCTCTGCTTACAAACACAAGCGTGTTATAAGCTGGAATTGCGCTTACAACTTTCAAGTATGCTCAAGTCTATTACTCTTGGACACAAACGGCATGATTTAAGAAAACAAGCAGAAACAAAAACACAAGGAATTCCTGTGTTGTCTTTGGAGTTGCCGACTGGACTAGAACATATTTCACTTGTGCACTCGCTTCTTTTTTTCCATGTTGTCATGCGAGGTACTTTATAAAGGTAACAACAAAACGCTTTGTGTATACCTGCTACTACTTGCTTGGAAAATTAAAAGATGATTTTCTTCATTTTAAAGTACACTTTGATATGCCTCATAATATTATAACTTGTGATAATGTGAGATTCATATATACATTAAAAAAGTAACTTGTATACTTGTTTAAGTGCCAGTCTCCTCAATAAATAATGCCTTGGAAGGATGCACAAAACTCTAATTCGCATTTGCCGTGCTGCTGTTGTCGTCGTCTCCTTTGTGGATACTATGCCAAGTATGCATGCATGATGTACAACAATTACTACTGTGACTACCTCCACTACTGTTTTCCCAGAAAATATGTCCACACAAAGAAAACTGCCCTTTTTATTGTTTATTCTACATAATGTATAAATAAATATATTGTTGGGGAAAATGAATAAAATATTTTTGTCGGTATTACTATTTGTTCACATCTTTGCGGTTTGTTATCTTGTTGACATCTCAAAAAACGCAAGTAACTGTATAAAATACTCAACCGTAATACAGTTTTACTAGTAGTTACACATCCTGCTGCGGTTGATCAAATCCACATTGAAAATTGCGTTAAGGCCTTGATAATGGTTCCTAGAAACTTGTGTCCAATTTAAAAACGAAATAAGTTTTTTTATCGTTCGCGCATAATATGCTGCTGTGGGGATGCCGGAGGCTGGCAATATACAACACGACGAAGGATGAGCACAACAGTTAGTTAGCAATGATGATTCAAAAAGATTGCTTGCATAATATACTAAATATTATAGCATGATTACTTATGGCATAGCTTTTCTAGTTGTTTTTTTGTTCAAGCTCAGCTCTCGATATTTTCCATTTCCATTTAGTTGATAAATAGTTTTATGTATGGCTACATGCGTTGAAAACTTGCCACCGGACAACTACTGAAATGGAGGTAAGAAATCATAACAATGAGCATAATGAATCCTTTACGCTTTGTTGACATGCCGCCTTGTAGGCAATATAATGTGGACCACTCTCTTCTCTGCATGTAAGCATTGCAATCATTTTCTCAACGAATAGAATTACGTTGTTTGCTATAATTCCTTCATACTTTTCTCCTTTTATGTCATGCAATTGCTTAATTTCTTTCTATGTGGAGCGTAGATTAATTTGATTGCGTTTAAAACGGGGGCGCACCAATAACTCAATACTAACTTGTTGTTGCTGTTGGCTTCTCATAGTCATCATTGTAGAAAAAGGAATTGTTGTCTAGTGATTCAGTGATGATATGATTCGTGATGTGGTGATGATCCCTTCTTGCAACTTTAATATATTTTTTCGGGAAGGAATGCTACGTGACTAAAATATTTTACAGGGCAATTAATAAATTGTACTAGAGTTGGAGGGATTGGTATTGCAAGAAGATATAATATGCCTGTTGGAGTAGTAGCAAATACAGTGCGAAAAGAAGATGATTGGATTGTGCTAAAACATGGCTTTTCATGGCTCTCGACATCATTTCAAAGTCCAAACAAGACTGATGACCATTTTTCGAATGACTTGCCAGGGGACATGTAATCAATGAAAAATATTTCAAAAGAGGAGTCCGCCATTCATTAAAAAATATTTACAAGCAATTCCAGTTATTATATTATTCGGTAAAGTAAATTAGTTTTAGTGATTATTATTTCTTGGTCTGGTACTTAAATTGTTTTACACGTGGAGAATTTCACAAGTTCTGAGTTATGTGTGTAGTTTGGAATCTTAATATTAAATATACCCATCAGCACCATTAAACACGACAGTTAAAGCTCCCGTGTGACAAGTGATTGGCAATTTAGTGATTTGAAAAAAATATTCCACTTTTTTTGTAGGACGTCTGAGAATACAATGTTGACTTATTTATGATTTAAATTTATGGCCCATTTGCTCAAAAGGACAAGACGTATGACAGATGATGTAAAGCAGAAGTTGCGGTGTATTTTCCTTTAGGGATGTCATTTCTACCAAGAGCATAAGGGAAAGGCTCAGATTTTGAGTGATTTGCTGATAAGCAATTATACACGACAGACGACCGCCTTTTTACGTCAAATATTATAATAATAAATTTATTCAGAACAGTTATTTGTTTATTTTCGTCTAAAATCACCGATCAAAGCCGACCATTATCAAATATCGAACGTTTTCTTAATGCTTCATCGCTGCGGTTGCTGGTCAATATCTCTAATCGGAATTTTGCTTTATGCGCGGCCGATTAAAGTAATGCGCTTTTATTTTCATGTGACATATAGCATATCAATTTAACTTATAGTTTTCCTGGAATTGACATTCTAATTGTGCTCATTATACGTTTTCGAGTAGCAAGTGGAACATTTATTTTGCAGCTTTCAAGACGTTTCATTACAAGCTAGTTGGTGTTTTATCTCTTTCTATTTACATGACCATCTTGAGCTTCTGCTCTGCTGAACTTTGACTATTAAGCTCGAGTGTATTATTTTAACCTCACGTGATGAAACATTAGTTGGCCAGATTGGCCATAATATGTAATAGCAATAAGCACGAAAAGCACGTTGCGTACACACATCATCAAAGCGTCTTCATCATATCATCATCAATATTTCAATTCAAAGAAAAGGAGTGTTGACCAGCGGAAAAAACGCTGTCATTAATTTCTTTTTTTTTGTTCCAAGCCTATTTGAAAATGACTTTAGTGAAATATTTATCAATTTGTCGCATCACTTTACAGAGGGAAAAGGAGTTAAGCCTTGTGTTATGAAGTAGGTAACCATTTAAAGGGTCAGTGTGAGAGGTTATCAATGATGCGAGAAGGCATTTCATAAAAAAGCATCTTTTTTCATACTTATTACATCCTTTTTGCTGGCTGTTTTAATACATTCGCCTAATCTGTGTGGATTATCGGAATGGCCTGAGCTGTCTTCATCTTCTCTCTCTCTCCTCGCATCTTTTTCATCTTCTTGGTCATAAGAGATTTGAATAAAAAGAAATATAAATAAAAATTGTACATAAACCTCTGCCCTGTGTCGCTGCTGCTGCTCATATCATATCTTGTTCCCCTTTCTTTATCCTTGGTGCTATGTTTATATGTGTTTGTTGTCTGCTGTGTTCACTTTGAGATGTTGTTTGATCGTGTATAATAAACTGGCATTTTACCACTACCCTAAAACACAACCAGCACTTTCTATGTGCTGCCATTCTTTCTGCGCTTAGCTTTTTTATCAAGCTTCACGTCTTGAACAAATAGTCAGTTCATTACGATACAATCTACCACTGCCGTTTAATGACTCATCACAATTTTATGTATTTTCTTAAGATTTGCGATAACTTTGTCCGTCGGCATTTTTCTTTCGATGTGCTCTCCACTCACTCTCTGTCCTCCCAACAAACAATCCATTTTTCCATACAGTCGTTTTGGTATCATCGGCTATTCCCAACATTTTTAATGTTTCGATGATGGATTTGATTTGAAGCTTGTTTCAATATTATTATGTGTAGAATGCGATCGCATAATTCAATACTGAGTAAAATATGCTTATGAAGATGACCACGGAAAAGTGTTCCCTTTATGCGGGTGTAGCGCAGAAAACAATAAAACTGGCGTCAGTATAGTAGCAACCAATTAGACATAGTGAGCATGCTTGCCACAGAGGATTCAGGTGTGAACTCGGTTTATTTTCTAGAGTAATATTTTCAGATAGAACAACGCTTTTTAGGACATCCGTGCGGCCTGGTTTGATTTCTTCAGTTTTTACCGTCCGACTATGATTTCCATGCTGATAATACAGAAATGCCAAATTTATGAAAAAAATATTCAACCTTAGTGCTATCGTGCAAATACCTTTATAGCAGCAAAGATAAAGTTTTACGTTTTCAACGTGACTTATCGTCTTTGATTTTTACAACTTTTACGAAGGATATAGACAGTTGCAACTCTCCCAGCAAAAAAGCTTTTTTGACTGTTTTTAGCATTTTTTCAATCTCTCGGACGAAAAAAAAGTTTCAATGGGAACTCTACTCAACACGAGATTTAATTGGTTGTTGAGTACTTGAACAGTTTTCTACTACCATGTATGTAGGTAGAATGTCATTTGTGCAAAAAATAGGTCCACTTGCAATGCCAATTAGCAATTGGCCTCTTTGCTCAGTGCTGTAAATGTCACTCCAGAAAATTTCGTAATTAGAAGGCAACCCTGAAAAAAACATAAAAAGTTGCACTCTTTTTTGTTGGAAATAGTTGCATTTTTGCTTTTAGTCCTTCTGGATTTTTTAATAATGCGCAGAGACAAAAGAAACTTGCATTAATTGAACATTGCTTTTCAAAGTTGATGCAACAAAAAGTAATACTTATTATGTTTTTGTGCAAGTGAAAATCCAGACACATTGCATTTAATATGTAAATCAGAACATAATTTCCCCAACAAAAAGCATAGTCATTACTGGAAAACTTTTCCAAACTTCAACTTCCTACCGAAAAACGCTCCAACTACTTTCAAATGTACAATCAATCAATGAAACTTTTCTCCCCCAAAAGGTTCGTTTGAGCTTGTATTTTATGCTCAATACCCTCTCCGCTAAAAATCCTGGAAAATATCTATATCGAGAACGAGTAAAATACTAGGAAATGAGTTTGAAAATAGCAGATTACTATTATTATCCCCATTTTATTTCCTCGAGATTGCCTAAAGGACACAGACAGAGAAATAAGAAGCCGGGATAAAAGTGAGCATCACATTTTATCCATTATAAATATCGCCATATATCGCCTCCAGTTTCAGAGTTAGGGGAAACTATTCTCATCGCCACATTCATTCCCCGTGTTGTTGTGAATATCAGTCTTTTTCTCGTGAAGTCTGATTACATGAGAAAGATACTTCCTTTTCTCAAGAAGACCAACAAAACTTGCAACAAAAACACACGAGAAGGAACGGTGTAGCATATTACATCACAGTCGTTGTCGTCGTCGCCACGCCACACTACTCTGTCTCTCTAGCACCGCACCGCTTACACATAATATCCTCACCAAACCCAGCACTTCTTAAAGCGGATGAAATGGAAAGGGAGAGAATAAGATAATGCAATGCCAACAATACATTTTTATTTGATACAAAATCCTACTCTGCTTGCTTGCATGTTCACGGGAAATATTGTGTATGGTTTTATATGTATGTACATTTGCATTGTGTGTTCTCTCAAAAAGCCGAGTCCCCTTTTCAGATTCACACACACACCACAAGTAAAAGAAAGAGAAGAAATAAATGTGTGAGCACACACACAAGTAATATCTCTACGTAACATTTGTATATTATGTATATATCCTCTTGTGTGTGTGGAAATGGAAAAGGAAATGTAAAAAGCAAAGGGGAAAATAATACATGAAGAGTAGCAGCTGCATCAGCAGCAGGCGTTTCTGGCCACACTCGCAAGCCAACAGTTGGACCAATAAATCTTGGACTTGGGTGTCAACCATCGCGCCGAACAAGGAACGCTCTGCCACCCTCAGCCACACAAACTTTGCTGACTCCCTGCCCACATGAAAAAAGAGAGATATTTTTTATATGATTTTCTTTTGCCTGTGTGTATGCTATCCGTGTGTGTGTGTATATAGCTTACGGCTTTTACGTTACCACCACCACCACCACCGCTAACACTACTGGTGCTGCTAAGACTTGGTTTCTCACTCCAACTTGTATACACAGTCAACTTCACACAAGAATATTTTCTAAGTAGTGTGTAGGTACATAATATTATCATCGGGAAAAAAAGCAACATTGAGTATTATTGCGGGGATCACGGAAAGGAGAAGTAGCAGCAGTGTTGTAACTTGATAACATGTATGGAATTACCTACTTGCTCTCTCTTTTTTTAACTTGGGCCTTCTCCATCTCCCTTCTTGCATTTTCAAAGTGCACACGGAGAGCTCTGTATCCAGAAACGGAAAACCGTTGACTGCTTTGTTTCTTTTGCTTAACTTTGTGTGTGTGTGTGCTCACATTATTATACGGGATTTATATGAAAATTTTGGGGATTTTATACTATAAGCTTAAAACATGAAAGGAATATGTAAGTTATAGCGTGTTAGCATTATGCATTATCCAGAAAGCTTTTTCTGAGCGAGAGAGAGCAACGGGTTACTTACACTTTGTGAAAAGGGATTTCCTGACACAGGAACTTAAAATGGTTCGAGGATTGGCGAGTAAAGTAGTTAGATAGGGGATACATGGCAGGGGAATACCTACGCGTGTATTCTGGACGAGAAAAGTGGTTGCATGGAGAAATGTACGGGGTTTTTCTGAACATTTCGAAGGAACGGGTATAGATGACTCTCATGGCTTTTCACAGGGTTGGTTGCCACTTTAGCGAAAAAGTTTCTGGTGAGGTGAAGGTTTCATTTTTCTACTAGTAGCATAGCGTGTAGTTGATGTGTGAGAATGGCGTTTTGAGAGAATAATATTTTTAGCGAATGTGCTATGTGAGCTCTTGATTTTTGGGGAATGTTGAAAAAGTAGAGAATTGAGAGATAGACTTGCTTTATTTGCTTGGGTTGATTAGTAAAGTCAGGTTTTGGCTTTTGGGTCAATATGATACAAACGAGTAGGGTTGCGTGGATACAGCATTTGGTAAGACTAGACACGTTGCACAATTCATTTATAGCAAAAATTTTGCAGTTTGGTAATTAATAAGCTTACAAAATTAGTCATTGAAGTTGAAGGTTAATGGCAGGTAAGGAAAATGCACGGAGGAAAGTAGACAATGGACATAGATACTGATTGATGACGCTTTTGTGCATGTGGCCTCTATAAGGGTTTCTACGAGGTAATAACACACTGGTCTGTTTTCTGATGCAATTTTAAATGAAACTTGATTTATACCTTTTTAAATGGAATGTTAACGTTTGTAATTGTGAGCATTTAGGGGTTTTAGTAGCAACTCGACCAATATTTCCCACATAAATTGTAATTTATTCATATTTGTGACTCCATTAGTCTGCTAAATTGCACATAAACGTGATCAAATAAAAATGCAATGAATAAAACTTTTCAGCAGGGTGATTTACGAACGTAAAATATGGATTGACTGATGACGATATACTGACCGTGTTCTTATTTTGTGGTAAAATCTGGAAACGATTAAAGCTAAAATTTAGAACCTTACGTTTGTTCATGTAGTTTCGAGCAAATAGCAAAAAAAAATATCAAGTTACTAGCAGAATTTTATAGTTTCCAAAGCGTTATTGGAAAACGTTACACCGATTGCCAACATGCTGTTCACATTTTAAAAAGAGCAAAATCCTCAAAGTGTGGTAACTCACAGAAAAAGAGAGAATAACGGGCAACAAAAGTTGTAAAATAGAAAAATACTAAACTTCTCTTTAGATACGCAAGCACACAAGCATAAAACTTTTTTTTAGGAAAAAAAGAGAACGACTTTTTTCATTAATAAATTTCAACACAACTTTTTAAAGTGTTTTCCTTTACCAAAAGTTGCAGCCAAGAGAAGTACTTCCTTCCCTTTTTATTCCTTTTTTCATTACTTTTTTTTCTGCCGCATGGCACTGTTTCATGGTAATGTTTATGTTTAATGCTTACTGGTGACAAATACATCAGCTCATAAAGAAACCCAAAAAACCACATTTTTACATTCTTTTGCTTATTTTACAGCAAAAAAACAATTGCACTTAAAGCCGAGAAACAAAGAGAAAAAAGACAAAATGCAGCCAAAAAGAAAATCTGTCTCGAGGAAATAGAAAAAAATAGAGAAAAAGCCAAGATGACAAAGGCGACGAAAAATGCAAGAAAAAGGAAGAAGGCAGGGATTCGTGGTTGGGTGTAGGGTGAAACCAATGGGCACTCGGCGAGCTCATTAACGCCCAACGGCGCTACCAAGGGCCAGGAAGGCGGCTGCTTTGCCACTTCTGACAGTGCCCACAAAACAGCCAGTTGCATCCCAAGCATACATAACACCGGAATATACAACAAGATGTGAATAATATGTTTTAAGTAAACACAATAAACTCCTTTGCACTGCACACACACAGTCATTTTCATGCAACATAGACACAAACAACGTACAAGCACAAACAAACACATGCAATGTCTCAAAATGTTGTTCTTATTGTGTTGGTGCCGTAAGGCAATCTTATTATGATTATTGTGCATTATTCTTACGTATGTTATTGTGTTCCCTAAAACACTTTATACATTTTCTTTGCCAGTGTAATGCATAGTGTGAATGCGTTCATTTTAACACTGCCAAGTCAAAATCTTGTCGCTCTTTCGTGCTCAATACTTTTGTGTTGTGGATTGCATGCCATGCCATAAAACAAAACACCAAGCCACTTGTCTTTTATCTAAAGTGGTATATCCATCCATCCAACACAAATCCTAATCTATTTCCATGCATTACGACTTTTGTACAATGTTGATGTACAGTTTGAGAATCATGCAGTAAACAATAGGAAAACATGTAATAACAATCTATAAAACAATGCAATACATGTGCATGTATCATATCATCTTTGGTCTTGTGAGTTGGTAAAGCAGAACCGCAAGTCAAGAAGTCGTGCTCTCCGAAATAAAAAAAATGCAAGCAGCCTCTCTCTACATCATCTTTCCATTCTGCACACTAAACGACAAGAATAATGCATACCACACGGTTACCGATAAAGATAGCCAAACAATAAGAAGATGCACAATACAATGTTCGTTAATAATACAAAAAAATGTGCTTCAATGCCGGATACATGGAGCATCAATAAAAAACGAAATAAAATAAGAGCCATACTACACTTTTTGCAGAAAAATTGTCCGTACAATGCAGTAGTAAGCTTGGACTTTGAAAAAAATGTGCGGTTGTGGCAAAACAGGAAATTTTTTTATGTTCGAGTCGCACTCAAAGCGAGTATCATCGCCACACACATGCCTCATCATGATATTCACTAGCACTCAGACACACACATAGACTCAATTTGGCTTTCGGAAAGAGAACATGAACACGAAATGAGAAGACTGCCAGCTTTTTTCTTGATTCGTTGCATAATACATTTTTTCTCTGGGTTTTTATTCTCTGGACAAACAATAGCAGCGGTATAGAGGAAAGCAGTAGTAGCCGCGCGTTGTTGGCTGTATTATGAGACGGATGGAGAGAAAGGAAACACTTTCTGGGCTCAACTTTACCCTCTCGTTCACACACTGCGTGTTCTCTCCTCTCTCTTTCTCGTTTACTTGAAGAGCATTATTAGAGTAGAGAGCGAAAGTAAAAGTGAAGCCGAAAGGCTTTAGCTTTACAAAGTTCAAACAAGGGAAAAGGAGAGAGGAAAAAATTGTGCATAAAAGTAGCAAATAAGCTTGTATAGCAGCAGCAGCAGCTACACAAACAATAACAACAACAGTGCGTATGTTTTTTGGGAGGAAATAACTGGCCAGAAAACTTTTTATATGCTTTGCATGAAAATAAAATTACATACATGTTTGCCTTCTGTTGTCGTCCTTCTGTATATTTTTTTCATGAGGGAAGAAAACGAAGAGAAAAGTTTTTTTTTGTGTTTTTGTAAATACTTCATACATACATATATGATGCATCCATATCATATCATGGCACGCTTTGGTAAGCATGGACAATAGCATGTATAAAGCTTAAAAGGGAAAGCAAGTTTACTTCTTAGATTTTCCGGAGAAAAGACTTTCTTTGGTGCGTAGAGCAGATGATGCTTTTTGTTTGCTGTTTTTCTTCTTCTTCTTTTGGCTAGGTAGTAAAATGGTACTGCTATATAGTGTGCTGGTGAATTACTTGATATGTCACAAAACCAAGTAGGCAAGTGAAAGATGTGTGTTGTCCGAGACACATTTTGGTGTGCCAATGTTACACCAGAGAAAGGAAGCAAAAGGAAAAGCATTTTGCCGTATCACCATACCACCACCTTTCCTAGTCACCACTGCCAAAAGCCCTGTAAATAAATGAAAGTGGCTTGGACTCTGAGAGAATCAGGCATTTTCATCCATCCGATTGTCCGCTTTTTCCTTCTCTTTCCAAGAGAAAATCAACGCTAATATGATGATGCAGTTTGAAAATGCGAGAGAGAGCAAAAAAAAGAGAAAGAAAATGGCTAGAGAACCAGCAGCAGTAGCAGCACGCGGAGAAATGAATGTGAGGAAAATGCGACAGGGTCTGGTGCCAATGCCGAGAAAGAGTGGTGGTGTGTTGTGTGTTGGTGGCGTTGTTCCGGCCTTAAACTAAACAGCAAAAAGAATGGTTTGGCAAGGCAGCTTTTTCTCTTGCTTTACTACAGCTACTGATTTTAAAGAGAAAAAAGGTTTTTCCCTGGTACAATAATGCATTATATAAAGGAAAGAGAAAGAGAGAGCTAGTCAGTCACAAAATATTGTTGTAGAAAGGGCAAAATAAATGTAATAGCTGGTGCTGCTACTCTCGCCAAACTATTTTTTCTCTCTGGATCCAGTAGTAAAACTTGCCTCAACTCATTCCTTTTCTTTTCTCGCTCTACTCCTACCACGGTTTGTGCTAGTTGCACCACTAAAAGCTGTGAGAGATGACATTATATCATTATATAACATGATACCTCTCTCGGATACAAAACGAGTGAAGAGAAATACTTTTCGTGTGAAACATAGTATAATGCATGTGTGGTGGTGGCAAAAGGGGAGAAAAAGCAGAAGAATACACACAGCTGCCGTTTTTGTGCTGCAAGCTCACTTCTTCTGAAGTGACTGGTCCAATCCCAGTGCTCCATTCCCAAATATATTTGTGGAAAATGTGAGAAGGATTGCAGTGCAGTATGTATTATTATGGGGAAAACGGCAAGAAGAAAAAAATGTAAAAGCTGTTGCTGCCTCTAGCTCTCTCCCGTTCTCTCTTTTTCTCTTCTCTCTCTGGCTTGCTCTTTACCTAATAATAATAATAGGGAAAAGGACGACGTGTAATATTGTAGGAGAGCTTGGTGGTGTCTCTTTCCGTGTATTTCTTGATGTGAGATTGTGTGAGCAGCTCTTGGTGTGAGCTCCTCTCGTCTTCTTGCCACCAATACCACTGCTTCATCGTCAAATGCTCTGACTGGCTTTACATTTACTTTTGCTCACTCTTCATGACGAACAGAGGAGGACGAGGCATATAACCAAACTAAACGCGATGCTGAGAGTCTGATGGTGAGGAGAATAGTGGTAGTGGCGATGATGACGATGATTCAGTATGTATGCATGCACCACCACCACACACACACAATCCACACTACTACGGCCAAAGAGAGTTTTGTTGGTGTTTGTATGCTTATGAGCGCATTGTAACACATACACATACGGACAGACACTTCTAAACCCACCACCATCGCCACCACCAACCACCACTATTGCTGCGACTACTAGCACTACTTACTACAGACATAACACTCATGTTCACGGCTTCCCTATCTCCCATTCCTCACACTGACTTCAACCTGACACAGTGAAAAAGGCAAGAGAGTGAGATAGAGGGGTTTTGGGTTCGCTGCTTCTGTTTTGTTGATGTTCGGCTCTTCCACACTATATGGCACGACTCATCATCTTTCGGTGCCAGTGACCAAGTCAGTCGCCAAGACTTTGAATATCAGATTCTCTCTCAGCCCTCAGAGCTCTCGGTTTTGGTGTGTGCGTTACAAAAATACACCGTTTTTCTCTCTTTATAACAAGCGCATATAACGTTACTACTTTGTTCTCCGAACTTCGGAAGAAACGCCGTGTGTGGAACGTTTCATTGTTTATGTGCTAATTTGACAAGTGTTGGAAAAGAGAAAATTCAACATTTTTGCATAAAAGAGCTCGGGTTGGGCATTAAGAAAAAAACATATGCAAAGGCCTGGTTTTTGCATATGTCACACTTACAAGCTTATTATAGCCAACAGTTAGCAGAGTGAATTAAATGAACAAAGTGAAACAACAAAGACAATTCTGTTCCTAAAGAAAAGTGGACATAAAAGAGAAAATTGCATTTTTTCATTAAAACGAAAAAATGTGCACAGCCATTTGGCTGCTTTACCTGGATAACATGAGAAACCATGGAGGCCCCTTGATAACCTCAAGTAGCCCTGGACACTTACTCTAAACAAGAACGGTTTTTTTGCATAGAACGAGAAAGCTGTTCATCATCCTCAACATGAAGTGTCATTATATTCAAATACATTTAATGAACAAAAAGGACAAAAATAGTGACATGAAACACTTGTCGCAGCGTGCCTACATTTTATGACGGATTTGTTTAGGAAAAACCGGTACTCTATAATAACGTCGGTGTGAAAATGTGAAAAATGTTAATTGTGCAATTAAACTGAAATTTGAAAAATTGACTATTTTTACGATTTCGTTTTGCAAACGTAGGAAAACTGACATAGTAAAAGTATACCAGACTGAAAAGGAAATTTTTCAGGGGAAAAGCAATAAAGGTTAACAATCAATGTGAATAATTTATTTTGACAAAAATTGGCCCGTAAAATAAAATAACGCACTAGTCGACTGTGTATGTGACAGTGTTTTTACTGCAACTCTTTCTCCTCTGGCGTTACTAAAAAAGTTCCTAAAGACATTTCCAAATAGCCCTAATTTATTCTCCACACTTGCTGGGTGATGCCAATAACAGAACCACACACACAGTGAAAAACAGTGTGTGTTGTTGTAGCTTTCTGTACTAGGAGACAAATTCCAAGTGTCTGCAAGAAACAAATTTTTACATTGACAGTTCATTCACCATCACACCACCACTTGCTTCCAGCAATAAAGTAACGTTCTTTTTTTGACTAACAACTTTGCTGCTCTCTCACAGTCAGACAGAAAATGTAACAAAGTTTTGGACATGCAATGCCACAGTTATTATCGTCAAAAGTGAGTTGGAAAAAATTAAGTGAAGCTAATTGACAGACTCGTTTGTTCTCGCATTAAGCCAGCAAAAATAAAATAATAAAAATAAACTTAACAGTTTTTTAGCAGTGTTGAGGCTGCCTATAATAATACCGTTACAAAATAGTGTATGAAAAAAAGGGACAAAGACACACACACAGCAATAAAGTATAGTCATAGTACAACAGCCTAAAAGTACAACGCGTCTATTTTCCTCATCAAACTTCACTTTCGTTTCTAGTTCATCCGGTAATTTCCATACCCTAAAAACACAAGAGCAAGTGTCTGAATGCACACAATTTGTGTGACAAATCAAATTTTTGCCGAGACACTTGACTAGAAAAGAGGAACAAAGGAAACAAACGTGTGGCTTGTTGTATACATACCTACAGGCCTTTTTTAACGCTCTCGACTGTGAAATAGAAAAGACATTTTTCTTCAAAAAGGAATAAATAAATGTGCAATGCTAATACAAATCCAACCTATGCAATAAGACTTTTTATTAAAAGCACTATATAAAAAATAAGCACTTAAGAAGAAAATATTTTACAACACAGAGAACCGTGTAGAATATTATATGAAAAGCCGCCGTCATTCTCATTATCGGCAAACAAGAGAAAATCTTATCAGCATCATTATCAGTATTATTAACAAGACTACTACACTCACTCAACAAGGAACAAAATAATCAATCAAAGAATACAAGCACTCTACACAACAACAAAACTACGCATCTCATTCTATTCAAGAATCGATAATTCAATCAAGTAAATTATATTATCAACGGAATATTAAAGAAGAAGAAGAAAATTGAAATAAAAGCTGAAAAACACCCTTCTCCAGATAAATGCCAAAAGAACACTCTTTAAAAAAATAAAGACACAAGTACAACGTACAAACAACAAACAACCAAAGAACTCGAATCTCCAGAAAAGAAAAAAGTTCATCTTTAAAACTAATTTCCCTATCAATTTCATTAGTGCGCGCTTCAGTTTAAAAATATATAACTTTCCAATTCGTCATTCAATTCTACTTGTTATCAACTGTTTGCGTTGTCCCTTGATCAGTAATTTTCTTGGAAACGCGAGCTTCATGTTTGACCGCGACAAACATTTCTCCAGCACGTAACACAACGGACTTAATACTTCAAGTTGTTGTGTTTATCTCGAACTAGATTTTGTGTGCTTTGAAATCCACCTTGCTCATCAAACTTTCATAAGTTATCTTTTAGTCGTCCTTTTTGTTATAAATAAAGCCTTGTTAACTTGTACCAGAATCAATCGTCTTTTCTCATCGTCATCGTCATCACCATAATAATCATCGCATTGTCAATCGTCAATTCTTCATATTGTATTTTTTGTTCCTCGCATATCGTTCTCTCATCTTCCACCAAAAACTTTGCGTCCTTTTTTGTCCTCCTTCTTGTATTCCTAGTGAATAACATCACAAGCGTGTTATCACTTTTTTCAGTCTTAATTTATTATTCATCAAAAGTCAACCTGAGAAAAGCAATTCTCCACTTTTGTAACAACGTGTTACATTTTAGTCGCAAAAGACCAAAATTATTAAGAAGCAAGCAATTATAAAAGGCAGGAGTACTGCAACAAAAGGGCAGAAAAATAGATAAGGATTTAATATACATATTATTACACAGACTGAACCACTCGAACAAGACAAAGCCACTTGTTATCAGCAGCAGAAGAAATATAATCGAGAAATTCAAAATATGCAAATTTAGCTGTGAACATTTTCAACTTTTTGAAGGCGAGGTTGGAACACTACGTAAAAAGCGCTTGCATACGTGACGTATCCACGCTCTCTTCTTATCACCATTTTTTGTTGCTTCTGCTCTGAAGACGACAAAAGAAAAATCCAAGTCAATCGTGTTTTGTCATGACTTGTGATTCATCCTCACTTCGTAATCCTCGCTTAAGTGGTGAGCATCATCATTAATGAACAGACTTGAAATATTTCTGTTCATAATTTTACCTACAAAAATAATTATTTTGTACGGTGGAGCAACTAAAATAAAAGTTTGAGAAGAATATCTTTGATTGTTTTTGGTTGTTTTTTGTTACTATGGAACATAAAAATGTGACTTGTGATTTAAATCTAATATTTTGCCAATTTTGGAGGAAAGACTGTATGATTGGCTAAACGTGCGGTGAAATTTGTGCAAAAAGTATAAAGACAGCAATAAAATATAGAGTAGAAGTTAATTTATTTGACAACTTAGAAGAAAGTATTTTTTCCCACTCAGTTTACTCTACAGTCTCATCATCCTCAGCCAGATACTTTTCGGGGTGGAAAGCATCGGCTCAATGCGTTTCGAACCTCCAGTATCACTTGTACCAGAAATGGCGTTTCCGCCATTCCTTTTACCCAGAGCTCCACCAGCAGGACCTGCAGATTTTAGTGTGTCCTCACTTCTCAGCCAAAATCCATACTTACCACTGGGGGCACCCGGTTACCCGCTGGTACCAAAATTGGGTCCTTACCCACCTCCTCCAGCCCCTCCTGGAGGATCACCAACTGACGATCTCAGACCTCTCAGGAGTATACCGCCGGACGATGATGGCGTTGTAGACGACCCCAAAGTTACCCTTGAAGGAAGAGACTTGTGGGAAAAATTTCATAAACTTGGGACTGAAATGGTGATAACGAAATCGGGGAGGTAAGTGATCAGTTTTTTCTATTTTTTTCATCATCATTTCAATCAGAAAAACAAATCAGTGCAAAACACACGGAAAAAATCATAAAAATTAATCATTGTGTAATCCTCGTACATTATTATAAGTTTCATGAAAAATTGTGTAGCAAAACGTTTATAAAATTCACGCTGCTGCTCGTGCAAGCAAACAAAGTCGTTTCTTTGCCTTTGCTCAGGCTTGAAACGGGAATGAGGGCAATGTGAAACACGTCGCTTTACTATACGCAGCGGCATAGCATTTTCGTGCTTTTCTCGTGTAGCTGTTAGCTTTACATGAAATTATATGTGCAAGTAGGTAACTTTGTTGTCATAAATTGTAACGCAGTTTAGTTTTCTGTGAAAAAGTTGCATGAAAAATATAATCATGTAAATTGACATTTTATCGTAATCATTAGCATTGATGTGCAATGGCAAAAGTGGGAAAGGGAATTAAAAGTGAACTAATAATACTTTTTATGTATAATTTTTCAAGCGGGAAATGTATATGCATAGCATTATCTATTTAACTACTTGTATTTTAGTGCGTCCTTTTAAAAATATTATTCACGGGAAAAAATAAGGTAAATTGAAAAAAAACTGCTGCACTCTTGAACTAATTTTCTTTAAACGTGTGCGTGTGTGTATTTGAATGCCTTATTACCTTGTTGGGATTCTGAATCGAATTGGAATCTAGAAATGCAAAACTAGGAGCTTATCATTAAAATTAAATGTCAATGCAACAACGTGGTATCATTATTAATAGTTTTCCAGGAACAGCAATATCATCAAACCTTCAATTGGAACGCATGCATACAAATTGATAAAATGATATAATTTTTAAGAGTATCAAATTGTCTGATGCGACCTTTCACATTGGCCAATATACATATGCAAATTATAAAGAAAAGTGGTTAGGCGCTACCATTTCCTGTTTACGTCTTTTATCAGGAATATACATACAAATGAACTTGACATGATTTTCCATACCAGGCGCATCATTACGTTGTTGCATTTTCATTTTGTCATTAATCTCAGCTTATATGCACATTATTATACAAGTACCAGTATTATCCAACAAAATTTATTTTTCTAGCAGCAGTAGTAATTGGAATATACTAGAGCAGTAATATTGTCCACATTGCAATTACATTTAATGACCGTTTATCTAATGCTTTTTGCCATAACTTGTTCATTTCAGTTGAGGAATCAAGGCAAATTTAAAATATTAACCAGGAAAAGTTTTTAAAACGAGGTTAGTCATTTGCATATTCCACGAGGAGTACATAACAAGCTTGAGCGTTTAATTTTCTCTGTGAAACGCACCAAAACACTGAAAAATGTTGAAATATTGATGCCACACCATTGCTTTGAGAGGACAGGGTGCAGAAAACGCAAGTTGAGAGTTTATTTTTTTGGGCAATAAGATAGGTGTGTGTTGTCGCTGTACTAAATATGCATGTTATAAAAACTAAAGACTATATACTCCAATTCATTAACATTATAGCTTTTATAGTGTTTACTTTTCATGCTTTTTTCATTCAAAAAATTATTTTAGCAAAAGGAGTTTTTTCGTTTATGATGATTTCACGCATAACTTATTTTATTGGCATAAGCAAGTTCACCACAAAAAGATTACACTAACATGTGTACTTGGCACTCTTTCTGCATTCAGGCATATTTTATACATAGAGCTTGATTGATGCGAGAAGTGTGAGTGCGTGAATTTTGTGAATTCATCAAGAGTTTTCTCATCACCACTTAACTTGTCTATTTCCTCAAAATGTATGATGATGATGGTGCGGTGGTGGTGGTGGTACTAGTGGTGTGTGCACAGAGTAACAATAATATTATCTTATAATAGCTATTATAGCAATATAATGACAAGTAGATATATAATATCCTATCTTTATACTCCTACACACATTCCTCAGTCTATAGGTGTAGTACCATGACTATTTATGAGCCTGGTTGCTATAACGTCTATGAGGGTAAGCTGATCCTGTTCAAACTAAAAAGGTGTCGGCACTGTTAGCAATTAACAAACGGCCAGAAGAGCTATAAGCTCATTAAACAAAGTATTATGATCCATCAAATGGTGTATTTTTCTCTTTATCCGTGCAATAACTGGCCATGATGCTGCTATCTAATATGCAATATGCGTTTTTTCTTCCACTCTCTATGATTCCCTGGTAATGCACACTCTTAAAAGTCAAGCCACACACAAACACTCTCACACACAATGATATTATTTACTAGTGCTCTCTCTGTTGAAACTGGCTTTTTTGCTAAAGACTAGAAAGTATGTGTGTATTATGCACATTGTTGCCCAAAGAGTACACACTTATAAGCTTGTGTTGTTGTTGGAACTCAAAGAGAATTTTCGAAAATCATCATAGCCATCATGATTATACTACCATCTTCATTGTCACTATCTCTCACATTGCGCGTTATTATTACAGCGCTTAGCTATTTACAAAAAGTGTTTTGCCATAATATTCATTCCATAGCCGTAGTCTCATCATAGCCATCACAGTCATTTTGGTCATTATTATCATCATCGCACGTAATATACATACACCATAACCATTATCATCAGTATGCATAATCATCATCGCCATCATCAAGAAGAGCGCTGAAGAGCTCTGTTTTTTCACCATCACATTCACCACCACCTATCACTGGCTATCTAAGTATGCTCACTTAAAAAAAGTGAAACAGCAACGGATTATCTGGCTCTTCTTGTAAGATTTTTTTAAAGAGATGATCATCATGTTAATGGTTTGTGCTGGTATGTGGTGCTGTATTATTGAAACAGGACAAAAACTTTATACAAAAATACAAAGTCTAAAAAACAAAAGGTGTATCTGTACAAAACTGACAAACTTTTTTCATGTTCAATAGCTAAATAGCAGTGCTGTTACTGAAGATTGTACATAGTTTGAAAAACATTGGATAAGAATTATGGGGCAACAAAAATACTTAAAGGTTTCCCGTTAGTACTCGCACTAATGTGCAGTAAAATGCGTACATTGAGTTGAGTGAGCGTTATGTACACGCTTAGCGTGATGATAATTATGGCTATCGACTAGAAATGAGTTTTTGTATTAGATTACCCATCATCACGTTGGTGGTCACAGGTTTTTAGCCGTGCCACCATCACATTCTTCCACGGTTATAGGTTCCAACAAGAAGGAAATGAATGAACAGACATTTTTATGGGTTTACCAACTTCACATTCTAGAATTTTTGAGAGAAAATCCTGGAAGGAAATTTTTTAGCCTGATAAAAAAATATTATGGTATATTATGTAGTGCAGACTAGAGAGA
Organism: Entomobrya proxima; assembly: GCA_029691765.1. Classification (NCBI taxonomy): domain Eukaryota; kingdom Metazoa; phylum Arthropoda; class Collembola; order Entomobryomorpha; family Entomobryidae; genus Entomobrya; species Entomobrya proxima. Next base: position 42,629,069 of record CM056173.1, on the reverse strand, counting down.
GTTTTAGAGCCTATGGTGTGCTTAAAGGAGAGCTTCCTAGAAAGAAAACAGGAGTGACGCATGCGAGAGTGTGTTTGCGCGTCTTAATACATCTCATTCATAATTCAGACTAGGTTTCTATACACTTTACACACACTCCTACCAATTCCACTGAAAAGGATGAAAGATTTTTGTTCCTTTGCTCTTTTCTGGCAAGGAGGGTAAAAACTAACTGCATGAGTACACGCATGCAAATATAATATATAGCGTACACACAGAATCAGAAGAAGAAAATCTACATAACTTTTAAACCCGTTGCAATGGCTGGAAAATGTTGAAAAAGTGCATGTGTTGTAAGCTAGAATAGTTTTTTATTCACGGAACATGAAAACGCAACGAGGGAAAAGAGCATTATTGCCTATTATAGTTTTCAATGTAGATGTATTATGCAATTATGAAATGCAGTTGTTGAGCAAGAGAGTTCTACTGCTGTTGCGTTTTTTTCCTTGTGTTGTTTTTGCTGAAAGGCTAGTTATCTGAAGGAAAGTATCAACTCAGCAGAAACAACAAGTGCTTGTCTTTGTAATAATAAATTACTTTCAAAAGATGATTATGACTACCTTCAGGCAGGTGAGCTGTGTGTGTAGCAAGCGAACAGCGCGTTTTTATACAGACATTGTCGTTTGTTATAATATGTACACAACCACATCATCTCTTTCAGAGAGAGAAAAAAATGTTGGTTTTAGCCGTGGCGGCCGTTGTGATGGTGGCACCAGGCAAGTATAATAAGACTAGAAAATGAATGTGCGTTTTTTTGTGAATAGGTAGGTCCATCATGGAGCGTTATAGCAGGGTAAAATGATAAAAGGTAGTTGCTTAAAAGCGCTATTATATGCACATCTCTCTCGCAGTTTAGAAAAGGAAGGAGGATTATTATTAAAAAAGGAGTGCAGTTCACAAGTGCAGCGCGTAGCAACGCTGCGGCTGCTGCTGCTGCCATTATTATTATCTGCAATGACAGAGTCATAAAGTATAATGCGAGAGGATTATAAGCAGAAAAGTGCGACTGATAAAAAAGCCCACTTTTATTCCCCAGCTTTAATAATAATACTGTATTTGTTTTACTATCATTACTACTAAATGAACATAAATTTACAAGTGGTGTGTGTGTGGAGAAATGGTAGTAGTAGCGAAGATGATGATGATCATGATGAGAAGATGAGGTTTACGGTGGTTGCAGTAAATCCCGTCTCTCGTTGATGTCGTTTCTTGGCCATGAAAGTAAAATGCAGTGTGTGCGCAACCTTTTTGGTGATGAAACTTGATTAAAACACATAAAATAACTTGTAGCCTTAGCGATATAAATTATGGGGGTGTAATTAATTTTATTTTTCTATATAGCCCTTCTCCCTCTTTGCTTCGCACATGATTCACCAGAATGTAATTCCCACACGTGTGTGTTTTTTTGCAGGAATAGTAAAATATATAGTTTATTTTTATAGAAATTTTAAAAAAGGAATAAAAATGCATGAGACGGCTTTATATGCAACATTGTATGAAAGTCAAATGGGTGATAGGATGATAAAACCATAAAAATGGATAGGAAAAGCAAATCTTATAAAAATGTTTTGTAGTTAAGCGCAATTACTATTTTCCTCGTTTCTTGCACATAGTTTGAATGTCTACTGGCAAAAGGAGCAATTATCTGCTAATCATTAACAATGTGTTATCATCATCACAAGATAAAGTGGCAAGATAAATGGGATGTCTATAAAAGTGGATAATGTTTTTAGTGTAGGTACTCCTTAGTCAAGGAGGACTACTAGGTGGTCATCATCATCACCACCACAAAGAAAGTAAAGCCCTATATTTTTAAGGAAAGAAGGAGTGTATCAAACAGCAGCAACAACAGCATTTTATTTTTAATAGGAAGGGGTGTACATGACAACATGCTTTTCTTGTGTTTGGTGATATGATACGATAAAAGTTGCAAGTATGACATGTTTTCCAACTGATAGGATTTTGCTTTGATTTGTTAAAGTACATAGCAAGTGGAACAACAATGGCAAAAAAGTGGCTTTGGTATAGCTGTGTGCTTAGTGGAAAAGATGAGCAGAGTGGAAAGTCGCCATCTAACTCATTTAAACAAATAAATGATCTTTACCTCAGCACGGTTCCATGGTCATGCTACCTCATCTCTCTCTGGCTTCTTGTGAATAGACTAGTTAATGAGCTGACTGGCAACAGAGCTACAATTCATATTACATTTTGCTTTATCTCTGGACATTTGTCGGATAAACTGATGATGATGGTGGTGGTGTTGCTGCTGCTGGTAGTGATGGCTCGTTTAGTCACTACCACAACTATTATTATTATTACACGCTATTACTAAACAACAATGTTGTACTAGAGAGTTACTACAGTACGCATTTATAAGGATTGAATGCTTAGGCTTTAGTCAATTTAATGCATCATTTAAAACGCTGCCCTACACACTCTTCTAGATAGATAGCTCATAAAAATCACGTTCCTATTTCATCTTGTCCCGCAGTCACAACATCAGCCAACCCAGAAGAATCTATTTAATATTGTGTACAGCTTGTTAATACTGTTATTATTATTAAGAGTACTACTACTTCAGCCACTCTTTTTAAACCAAAGCACTCGAGCCAATCCTGAATTATTGTGGGGCTCAAGTCAGTCATCATCATCATGATCATCTTCATCTCGGAATAGACGGCAGAGAAAAGAAAAGGCACTAGGAAAAGAGATGGAGAGAAAAATTACTTATTGTTGCCTAGCTTTGCGTAATAATGCCGCAAATAATTTCGATTATAGCCTTCCTCCTCATCACCATTCTCAATTTTTATTTCATGGCTGTAAAGCCAACTCAAAATATTAACACTGACTTGTGCCTCTCTGTCGACAAAGGGAAGGAGTGTAAAGTGCCGATTATGATTATCTACTAAGATGATAGGAGAATGCCCTTGTAAATAATATGTAAGCACGCATTGTGCTACAAGAGTATCCATTTTTTCCTCCGCATAAATTAATTTTTTTCTGTATACATTTTTTATTTCAATGGATAGAACATGTCTTTTTGGAATGAGTAGAATTTTTCTGTGTGTGCATACGCGCGGTTTAAAAGGTATTTAGCATGGTATGCATATTTTTTTCGAAAAAAATCCAAAACCTAGATTATCATACATGCACAATGTACATTACCAACTCAGAGGCTAGTTAGTTACATATGAATGCTCAGTGACTGTCAGAAGTTGACAATGCAATATGTGGGTAGTTGATGATGATAGAACATGGCTCCTCTCTTGTTCCTCTCCATCCTTCTTTCTTCTGCTGCTAAAAGGAATATAAAAAAAGTACTAAACATTCTGAAAATATTATGTGTAATAATGATACTACGCGTACACACATAGTGCGCCAACTTAAGAGTGTAAAAGGCAGCAAAGATAGCAAAGCGTGCATGTGACCACGCTGATGATGATGGTGGTTGGCAGCTCATTGAGCTTTGCATGTTACGTGTTTGTCGTTGTATTTTTTATTATTCCTCCTTCTGTGCTCAATTGTCGTCGTGATGAATAAAACACTAACTCTTTTTTTTCTTTAGTGTATCCATGTTCTCTTCTCTCTCCTCGCACTTTTCTTTCTGCTGGGCTGTCGTACATATTTAGACCGGAGAGTTTTATCAGCGTCATGATTTCTTTAGTGTTCTATCTCGTTTCTTTGCGTTAAGCTCTCATTTTGGCGTGTAGATTAATACACAGTCCGAAGAGAAGGAATGGATAAAAAAAAGAAAATTAAATGAGTGGTGGGGCTACTCCACACAAACATATTACACAACGGCATGACAGACTATATTATGTATAAAATGTGTGTGTGCAGTTCTGTCTTGTTGTATCTTCTCAGGCATTTTTGTTAAACTGGTATTAATTTTATGTTTGAACTATATATGGAAAGACGACGAGAGGCGATGAGACCGGATTTGGTTAGCCGGACGCTTTAATAACACCCTTTTTAGTGAATTTATTGGCTACCATAGTTAAGCTCCCAGATGCGTTAATTTGATCACCAGGCTTGATTACAGTGTGGAATTTTTATACTGTGCAAGCTTTTCAGTGCAAAAGCAGTATATTCTTTCATGACTTTCACAGCATGAATGTAGAGCCATCAAATCAGACTCACCACCAAAATTCATTCAAGTTCATGATGGGCATGTATGAAAAGAAGAAGAGGCTGATAACAACCTTAATAAAATAAAAAAGAATCCATGGACATTATCAAAACACATAACAAGTCGCAAGTCGGAGTTTTTGACATGAACACTGCGTTCTTTATCTTGTTTAACATATCCACATGCAACTCCTTTAACTACTACGCAAAAAGGAGTTAGCAGCCAAACATTTTTTGTAAATCCCTTTTCTGTAAAATTGCATAGTATTCAAAATCTTGATTTTTTTTCAAGGATCGCTACCCATAAAATAAAAAATGGCCCATTGCATTGCTAAATTTTTTATTGTATCCTCAATCCTCACTCGAGAAAAAATTATGTATGAGATCAGATATTGCAATAGGAGGTAATAATCGTGTGGTAATTTTCTAATGCCTGTTTTCTCTCTCTGACTATCCCTTAAAAAGTTGTGTGTGTTGTGTGCGCACAAAAACACAATACACTTATGCGTCATAGATGCACACACACGATCACAATTTCTAATGGATTCAAATTGAGTGTGAAAAGAGAGCTGACAATTTGCCAAAAAGAGGAATAGATTTGATGGCACGAAGCTGGCGGTCGTCCATTTAAACAGCTTTAGTACATTGGCATGGGGGAAAGATCACCGTTTTTGATTATCCTCTCGTAAAAAATTATCCCTCTTTGATTCTATGGCTGTGATAGCATTAGCATAAATATGCACCGTAGAGAGAGAAGGAAGGCCGTTGACTGTTTTTTTTCACATGGGCAATAAATAGTGTTAAAGGAGATCAAGTGAGGAGGAAGGGGTAGGCAAAAGGTAAAGCAAAAATAAATTGTGCTTAGGCTCTATGCTGTTAGCAAAGTGGGAAGGTAAAGGTAACAAACAGGGAGAATTTTTTTTCTACGGTTACTCGACACAGCCTCGTGTGTGTGTATGTTGTTGGGTCATGTTTTAGGATTTTGCTTGTGTGCGTTTTTGTGTTTGTATATTGGAGTGACAGACAGGGAAAGAAAAGGGAGAGATATGATGCTATTGGAGATAATCAAGTTTCTTCAACTCCCTGCGGTTTTTTCAATGTGCGCGTCAGATCCATTGTATTAAATTGTGCATTGTGCTGCACTTTGTTATGTGTAGGGAGACAGAGAGTGGGCACAAAAACCAACGACGGCAATTAAGTGTTGTTTTGTCGTTGTATTTGTTTCTCTGTGGCGTTTAATGTGGAGAAAAGATCCTTATGGAATAGTAATATGGTTTTTTTATCGGCGAAATTTTTTATAGTAGAACCCACCACCGGGAAACGGTTAAAAAATCATGATGATTACGTTGATGATTGTACTCATCATTTATAATGTATGTCAAAGCATGATATGTCAAAAAGGAAGGCAGGCAGAGGGTGATTGCTGTTGTGCACTGTCACAAACATACATGCACCAAAAAACTGTTTACTTGTATGTACGCCTCGGTGTAATTTTTTTCAAACTTTTTGTTTCGATGGGTACTATGGTGACGGATGGGAACTCGGGGCATGATGTTGCGGAGGATAAATAAATAGTTGAGAGTAGTAATATAGTTTTTAGCAAGTTTATAAATAAGCTAGTGCACAACAACAGAGATATTATGCATGCCTGTTGTTGGCATCAGCATCATCATCACCGCACATCATTCTGATTATCATGTTCATTGGCAGTGCTTAAAACCACAACAACTGCATCATCAATGCCATTTTTCAGATGATTTCAAGTGATAAAGCTTATAATACAGCGTAAGCTTCATCGTTCACTGGGATTTTGTAGAAGAGATCAAAAGCGGAAAATCCGAAAAAAGATGGGGGAGTGAGCTGAAAGCTAAAACGCAATGGAGGTGGTATTATATCTCGGCTATTACTCTGCTGTATATATAGTCCTGTGTAGTCACTAAGTTGCTGGGAAGAAAATGAGAGCAGAGAGCAAGAAGAGGGAGAAAATGAGTATTATTGTTATTATTATTCCATTCCAATTGTGTATACGGCTTTATTGTTGAGAGCATGTAGGGATGATCATGATAATATGGCTGCCTAAAATCTTGGCGACGACGGTTGTTCAGTTACTGGTGGCATTAGTAATAGCAAAGAAAATGAATTGGAAATGGTAAAAGCCTGGGTATTAATAATAATAATTTAATTTTCGAATCTATACTCAAGTTAAAAGCATGCCGCCATTTTGTTCTACGGAATAAAGTAAAGGTTACATAATTATTCTATTTTACACTGCACACCACAATAATAACAACAAATGTTTCTGGTTGCTGTAGAGAGTAGGTATATATTTTTTAGTATTTTGGAATGATTAGAAGCACAAGTGGGTATACAGCCGTGGCGGTGGGAATTAGTGGGGACGTTCGCCTGGCTGCTTGTCAATGGCAAGAGATTAATTTAGTGTAAGTTGGCAAAGTGTTTGGGATTTGTGTGTGTGTGATATGGTGATGATGACGATGAAATAAAGCGGGCAACTGGGATGCAGTAAAGAGCATTGTGTTTTTGTACTGAATATTGTAGCTGTATATCTAACAATGTAGAAATTATCGGTTTTTTGTCTAGTGCATATACTGTGTGCATGTAGATATTTATTAATGCAGCAGCAGGGCAAAAGCAAACGGCAACGTGCAAACTTCAGTATAATTACGATTCTAATGTAATTTTGGATTTTAAAGTGACCAAGAAGGCTGCAGTAGTCTGGAGCCATAGGGGAATCGTTATGCTAGAAATTTGTATGGAATGCATACACAGAACTTAATATTATGCAAAGAAAGGGGAACGGGGGAGATTGCATACATTACATTTTATTTGATGCAGTTTAGTTGATAGCATGACAAAACTAAGTAGGGAGACAGGAGCAAATTTAGAGAGATATATATATAATTTATATGTATAGTCATAGGAAAAAGGAGAGAAAGAGGGAATAAAGGGAGGAAGCATCATCACCAAAAACGTACTTATCTCTTGAGTCGACAAGGAGAGCCTTTTTATGGTGAGATTGTGTAGTAAAGAGTGAGAGAGCAGAAGTGAGGGCAACGCACACACGGAAAACGGAGAGAGAAAGGAGACGGACGAGCAAGTAATAGTAGCACAGCAGCACTAATAGCAGTAGTGAGTTTTGTAGTGTGATTCATCAGAGTCATGAGATGAACACGATGATGCTGATGATGAGAGCAAGCGTGGACTCGCTCTCTTCTTCACATCTCATCTCATTGATTCCATTCTCCGTTGGTGCTAGCTTTACTTTTGAAGAAAAAAAAACGAAAGCAGAGAAGAAAATACTACTAGAAGTTCTCATGATCATGATGATCATGCTCTAGAGCTGCTGCTGCTTTTTCTTTCTCTCTCTCGCCAAAATACGATGTGTGCGGTTCTAGAGGAGATCCATTGAGCGGAAGTGCTATCTTTTTTTCTCTCTCTCTTTCTTTCTTTCTCGCGTTCACTTTCTCGCTATTTTCCCTTTCCTTCATCCCATTATATTTTATTTATACACGAGCCTTCTTCTCTACTTGTATTATTATTATTACTGCTATATATAGAGTGCATATATCTATATAGCTATCTAAAAGCAGCAAAATAAAAAAAGAGATAGTAGTAGCGCGGTGGCTTTTTTCTTTTTTCCACTCACTCCAGGAATAAAAAATCATGCCTATTTTCTAACCCTACTATTACCACTATATACTCATATACCACACATTGGCATAGAACTAGTGTAGCTTACTCACACACACACAAACCATTTTTGATACTATGAAACACCAAGTTGCCACAAACATGCCAAAGAGAAAAAAGGGTATGAAAAAAAGAGCGAGAAAAGCGAAGAGCGAGAAGATGTGTACATAAAAGGCGCTGAAACTGGCAGCAATCCGTGTGCTATAACAGCAGCAGCAGAAGCGCGGAGATGTAACGATGGTTTTTTTAGTGTGCACCACCATTAACCATCTCTCGACGTTCAGCAAGAATAAAGTGGAGGAGACAGGGCAACTACTAACAAGAGTGCCTCTTTTGACTCTGATGTATATCTTCTTCTTGGTTAGGCATATACTTATTTTTTCTTTCTTTCCTTTTTTGAAATTTTCCATGTGCGGATGAGAAGGAGACACAAGAAAAGAATATAATAGTACTTGCTACAAAATATATTATATATTTTCTTTCTGCTGTAAACCCACTTACACATAATGCCTCCATGTGTAATTCGGACCAAAAAGCTTTAGCTTTACAATTCATGTTGTATTTATATAGGCTTATGTTGTATCTCTCTCTGTGTGTGTAGTGCAAGGATATAGGCATTCTAAAGCAAAAGTCTGTCAGAGATTGTCAAGTTTTATTAGACTACTGTGTTTTCTCTATTGGCTGCCCTTTTACATTGCATTGGACACATCTTTATGACTTTTCTCGTTTCCATTTTTGGTTGTCGTTCTCCACTCGCCTCTCTCTCTCTTCTATTCAGACTTTAAAAGATACGGATATGACCAGGCTTTTTAGTAGAACACGAGGAAAGGAAAATAGGGAATGATACAGCAACTGAAAATATGTGAGACAAGAAGGAATGTTTATAGTGTGGCGTGTGTGTATGTAGTGTGAGCTGCAATGTAACATTTTCTTGTAGATAAAGTACAAAGACGTCGTCGACACCATAGACTATATGGCCACTATAAAGTACTATATCATTATAATACGTAATGTGTTTTTCATGCTATATTGTAGTAGACTGGGTAATATATAATGTACGTAGTTTTGTGCATACACAAGAAACTTGTGCTGAGTAGCATTTTCTTTAGATCTATCTTACTGTCTGTAGAAATTGCTCTCTATCTCGCCTCTTTCTACACAGACTACTGGGAAGAAGAGAAGGGAAAAGTTGAGGAAGAGAACAGAAAGAGAAATATTAGGAGATGGAGATGGATGGAGGGTTTCAGCGTAATGTATCTGTAGAACAATTTATTCTACTTCCTTCTCTCTCTTCCTTGTCGTCCTCTTATTTTCTCGGTTTTCCTTACTATCTTTCTTACGAATAATCCGCGTGCTTTCTCGCGTTCTCGTTTCTACTACTTTCCCCATTTTACTTGTGCACTAAGTCCCTAAGTTCAGGAAAAGGAAAGAAAAAAAATACATTTTTTTCGTCATCCCAATGCCACATCAGTATTAGTTGTACATAACTCACCATAATAATATTTACACGAAGAAGAAATCTAAGCCGAAAGATGCTACGTTTTCTTGTTGTTGTTGCTTAGTTTTTTTTGCGGGGTCGAAAGTATCGTATTCTTCTCTGGTGAATGAGTTCACATAGTGTGATGAGGCCGACAACTTTCTTGCCGCCACCACCACCACTACAGCTAACGTTTCTCTCACTTTCCCTTTCCTTATTTTGTACTTTGTAGCTACTTTCATTTTTTCTTATTTTAGCACACCATCACATCTGTTTTGAGAAGCTATTCCATGAAACATGGAAAGGCAAAATGTAATTTAGTACTCAACAAGGGCATCAGTTTCCTTCTTGGAAAAGTGAATCTAGGTATATGAACTCTGAAATGTATTTTTAGTACAGCTAAAATAACCAAGTAGGTACGAAAATACTAAAAACAACTTTTTCTGGAGAGAAAGCAAAGCCTATAGGGATTCACTTCAATTAGTTTTGCTGGTGTAGGATTACGAGTGTATAGGATACCATTACGCAATAGCATAAAATTTGCTGCTGCCCTTTAACACTAACAGACAAGAAGATACTCTGATTAGCTAACTTTTATAGTAGCTTGTTGGAGGAGTTCATTTTCTTTACTAGTAGGGTTATCAACCTTACATGTTATTTCTTAAATAACTGGAGTGTATGTTGTGTAGCAATTATCAGTTCATAGCTTCATACAAAATATAGCTTAGGATTTTGAGACTAATCAACCGTAAAAGATTTCCATATAAAGTCAAGTCATCCAGAGAGAGATGGTCTTACGAAATAGTATGGAAAAGCCTTAGCTGAAAAAAGGGATAAACGACACAACAACGGCTGTCATGGTGATTGAAGAGTATCGATGCACATATTATGCAACCTGAAACTTTTTTTCTAGACAAACGGAACAACCGGGCTAGACGAGAGTGGTAGGATAGCCAATAAGTTACAAACGATATATTAGGAAAGAGGATATATTACCTAGAGAGCTTTCTTTAACATGCGGGGTACTAGACAAGTCAATAAACGCATTGAAACTGTCATGTTGAATATGTCGTAAAAGTTCCGAGAAGTTCAGAATACGATATATTTTGTCTACCAGCGCTTCTCTCTACTCACTTCCGCTCTTATCTCAAGTCACGCAATCCCTGAAAAGAATCTTAAGGTTTTGGTTACAATTTAGTATGAACTTTGTATATACACTTAGTACCGTTTTCTTTTTAAATTCTAATAAAATTTAAATAAAACCCATTCAACCCGAAATTATTTTAATTCATACTTGTAAGCGTTGTTTTGAACTTTGATTTTCCTGAAAAGGAAATACTCCGTGTTAGTCCAGACGCCATTTGTATTACGCAAATGTACAAGAGGCTATAACATTTTCAAAATGTTCAAAAACCTCCCCTGGTCCCTCTTCTACAAAGCAATTATTGTTCCATTGTCCAAATAACTTTGAGAACAAACTTTGTAATGTGTGGAGGTAAACTGGTGACAATAAAAAATGAACCCACATGCAAATAAAAAGCATTTAATAAAATTTTTTACAAAAATATAACGAATAAAAACCATGCATTCATCTTCATTTTTTTATTGTTATTAGAATTACTTAACACACTGTTCTAGCACACAAAATGCATGTACAGAAAAAGAGTTTCGTTACGAACATTTTATTTTTATAAGGACAGCAGAAAAACAGAGAGAGAGGAAGGGTACCGCTGTGATTTTTTTGGTAATGTGATTATTACACAATAGCACAATAATAAAGACTAACTAACAAAGTGGAGTACTTTTTATTTGTCTTCTCGTAGGAGCACAGGGGAAAAAGCTTTGCCAGTTTTAAATATTTTTGTGTGTATCGGGGCTACATGTACATAATTTTTTGTGTTTTTGTTATAAATGACAGTATATGTATATTATTGAAGGTAAAACAACTCAGTTTTTATTGTGTCTGTCTGTCTGCCCAAGTTAGTCCAAGTGGGAAAAGGTACCTTTTCCCCTGTACAGTTTTAGGACGCTTTTTAAGGTCTTTTACGAGACATTCACTGGCAAAGAACAATTCAAGTGTTGGTAAAACATGGTGCCGTATATCACCAGGGAACGGTGTTCTCTCATCATCACCAGCAGAAAAGCGGCATGAAGCCGAAAATGATGATGATTCCTTTCTGTGTGTATTCAAGTAAAGAGGCATGAAATCTGAACACAATGATCCGTCATCATCACCATCAGCCTGGTTGGGGTTTGCTATTGCTATGAAAAAAGAGTAAATTTCCTTTTTGGAGTGGTTTTATAATATTATCAGTTGCAGTTGTGGTCTTTTGTAAAAGGGAGTCTCGATTTTGTGTTCTTTGTTTTCTGTGCATGTTTTTGTGACTGACTGGGCGAGTGAGTTGTAAAAATGTATAAAGAGAGGAATGATAAAGGACAAAAGGAAAAAATATGAAATCATTATGGCGTTATGAGTTATTATGGATTTTACAAATAAATTAAGAGGTGGAGTTTCTCTCTCCTTTTACTCCACTTTATTAACAAGGCATTGGGGAGAATTATTATGGCTGTGTGATAATGATGGCGGTGATATTATAGAAGAAATCCTCCGGGAAATAAAATCATAGAAAAAAAGAAGTGTTGCTTGGCTTTAAAAAATCAAGCCTGTGCTATAATATTCACCTCTTTTTTAAGAGGAAAAAAATATGAAAAGACTTGGCTCTCTCTTGGCTTGGTGCTTGGAGAGGTGACAGAAAGGGTGATATAACTTTTGAAAAGCACTTGAAAATAAAATCAAGCGTGCTAGAAGTAGTTTTTTCTTCTGAATTCAGACAAAATTCTTCTTGTCAGAAGAGCCATTCAGAAAAGTTGCTTTTATTTTTTTCTTGATATTGTATTCTTGCTTTGACTCAAAAGTTTTATTTCAAATGTACAATCCAAAAAAGATAGAGAAAAACTGTATAATAATTTCATATTTTATTTCCATGCCATTGGCATGTTGTGAACATAGTAGCTATAATATTTTTTATATGGGAAAACCGTCGACAAAATGGCCGCTTTGAAAAATTTGAATGGAAACATAATAATCGTGAAAAATGAATTTAATACACATGGAGGGTAAGCCCGTATGCAATATGCAGCAGTGTTACTGCATTGTCTTCATATTTGTATAGGCCGTTCATCAATTGTTTGCTGCTGCGCCTGAGCAAAAAAAATGAATAAAAGTTTTGACAGCTTTTTATCTTCCTTTTTTACATCCTCTCAGGGTTCACAGCTGTTCCGGTTGTGGAATGGTAGCAGTTAGCATCATCATCATCATAATATGCTTGTAAGCTTGTTGTGCAACTCTCATAACGATGATGTTGCCTTGTTGCAGAAGGTATATAGGCATATTGCATAAAAAATGTTCAAGGGCCGCTTTTGTTGCTGTGTGGCTATACTGGATTCTACTAGTCTATTGTGTTTAGTCCGTTTTGCATTTTATAAATGAATTTAACAAATTACCAGTGTTTACACTTGATTATGAAAATGGTAGCTGATTTGGAAATTTTCCTAAAATTACAGTAAAAAGTGAAACACTTATATTATTGCTGGTTATGATGCACCTGATGATAGTAAAAGTTCATTCCAGTTTAATGACACTCAAATTTGTGTCAATTTTATGAGTTTCTAGTAAAAACCGGAATTTACAGGACAATGCTCGGATTTCATTATAGATTTTGTGATTACGGAAACTATTTTTTCTATTCATTATTAAAAAGCACACAACAGAATACACGCATCACAAAATGTCATATGTGGACTTTTGGACTACTATCATTCTCCAATTTTGATTGAGTCTTACGTTTTTCTGTCAAGGGCTTCTTCTTTCTCTATTCTCTGCACTTCTCCGTATTCCACTTCTACTTGAGAAGTGGAAGTACAAAGTGAAATGTTCTCTGTGATAATAAATGATGATGTATGTACATATATGTGAGGGAAACCATGTGTGTGTAAGAGTAGTAGACAGCTCTAGGAAATGAGAGAGGGCAATGCACAAGTACATTTTATAATGTTATTATTACACAGCTAGTGATGTACTCTTGTGATGATGGTAGTTAGACATATTAGCAATAGCAACATCATCACTTACATGGTATAAAAGAAGATCATGATGCTGATGATGATGATATTTGATGCGATGTGAGTTGGTTGGACCCTTGTGAATTCTCATTGAAGCCATGAGAACAGTTGTGGTCTACAAAACGTAATAATGTTAAAGAACCGGGCTGACGGACTACTTCATCGTATGGTCATAATATGAAGGGAAAAGGGAGAGTAAAAAAACGACTCGACTACTGCTGCTGCTGCTTTACTTATTCAACCACTCTGGAGAGTTAGTGGATACGAGATATTATGAAATGAAACGGTATTATATTTTGATAATGGGGAATAATACAGAAGGAATAAAATGGCGTGGGTATATGCGCGTATTAAGTTTAAAAAGCTTAAAGTAGTTATGGGGCTTTGTGCATGCTTCCAATAATAAAATATACATAAATACATCAAGATTTAAAGATAGACAGAGAGAGTTGTGTAGTAAAAAAGGAGTAGAACATGATGAAAACCCATTCATTGTTGTGTTTTTTATTTAATGCTGTATGTACAGAGAATATAGTGGTAGTGGTGGTTTTTCGTTTTTTGATCATGACAAGCAACAGACTCTCTTTTTTAAATTTCCATTGATTGAGGCTCACTGGATGGATGAAAGATTGAGTTGTGCTTTGTGTATAACTGTATCAGGGGGATAGAATGAGAATTAAGATGACTGTGGTGATCTTGTTATATCGCTTTTATGTGTCATAATATGTGTTCATCTTTATCATCCCTTATAACCTACTACTCTAAAGAGAGTGGATACTCAATACGGATCAAGTTCTGTGGGAAGCAAACGGGTATAGTACAGATGGTAATATTATTGATGTAGTACAAAATCAATTTTTTAAAAATCGAAATGGCCGCCGGACTGGAGTCTGTGTAGTTGGGCTAGTAGGTTATAATAGCTGTGATGACTAATAACTAGAAATGTCAAGAAACTTGTCTAAAGTTTAATGGGATTTTTTATCAATTGTAATTCTAAAATTTGAATGTTTTGTGAAATATTGTTCTGGTGTTATGATTGTTTTGAAGAGAAAATTAGGTTTTACACATGCCTAAAATGCCGTGAAAATTTGACCGTGTTTAGCTCTGACAAAATATCAAATGTAATTCACCTTTTTGAATACCGTCTTCCTTTAATATTTGATTAGGGCATAATTTTTTGTGTGTAGGATGTTGTTGTTCATGCATTGAAAACATGGTTATGTAAGGAGTATATAGTGTTTTGGAAATAAAAATTGTTTCTCGCATTTTGCACGGCGTATTCATACACACCAATTTATATAGTTTTGTTATGAATGTTGGAAAAAAATTGACCATGGAATGGTATAATTTACAACTATGAAAAAACTTCAGGCTTGTTGGAAAGTGTTTGTAAAATTGGAGGATTTGTAGGTTTAAACCTTGCTTCATAGCTAGCCGTTCATCAAGTATTCACCTATTTTTAAAATGGAAAAAATAATAGGTGACATAAGAACAACGAACGGATAGGGAAAAATGACTTCCGTGAAAGCATTAAAATGATTGCTAATCTTTGTTCTTGTGTTACTGCTGGTGATATATTGTCAATGTAGGAAGGTATTATTTTATGAATTTTATTTAGATTCTGTAATTTTCTTTCCAGTGGTGGGTTGACCATCTACTACCCATAAAAACGGTATAGCTATACATGTAACAAAGTTGAAAACAAGCTAGAGAGTGGGCTGGAGTGGAACACTCTCCCCCTTTTTCAGGGAGGATTTGAAAATTTGAAAAATAGGTTTACAATAAATAGTCATGAAATATTAGCTTTTCTAATAGTAATGGATTTTTTTTCTTCGATGCTACTTTAGGCCAAGGGTATTGACTTTTTTCCACCTGAAGTAATAGCATGTTGGAACAAGGGAATTGACAGTTTAACTTTGCTATCATCATGCACACGTGTTGAAGAAAATAGGCAGTTCGTCGCCATGAAGAGCACAAAAATAATTTTTTTATATTATATATTTCCCCCTGACGACTTTTCACTTCATTTTAAATTTATACGGGCCACCTATTTTTCATGTCAACTTTTCATGGATGGATAAAGCATTTTTTTCACAAAGCATTTAATTTAGAACATAAAAGCTCAGTACTTTCATTTCACTTTAAAATACTCAAATAATACTTCTACACGTACATTATTGCATGTCCACTCCTTCTTCTTGGAAAAACTGGCAGCGTGTGTGTGTATATAACGAAGAATAATTGATTGTGAGAGTTGTGACGTGAGTCTTCCTTTCTTTATCCTGTTCGATAAGGCGGCTTAGTTTTTTTATTCCTGAAAAATATCATCTTATCGACTTTTTTCATACTTTTTATTGATTTGCACATGGTTATTATTATTTAATGCCTTATTATAAGCTCAACAGCATAATACATGTATATCTAGCATGGCATCTGAATATATGTAAGAAATACTGTTGTTGACTTTAAATTGTGTGGTATGATGATGATGGATGGTTACAAAATGTAATGCTATTAAAGGGATCAACAGAAACAGAGCACACAAAAGTATACTTTACATATTTTTCCGGTAGTTACTGGTGTGTACTTAAATCCAGAAGTTTCTAAAGTGCTTTAAACTTGCTTATTATGTGATGATTAGCTGTCAGGGCAGTTTACTTCCTGCATGTGTAGTATTTATCCTTGTTGCAAAGTGTATTATGAAGGCATATGAAGTTTTTCTACACTCCGACCTGTAAAAAGTAAGGCTCGTCATCATATCATCATCATTCTACACGTAATTTTACTGCCAGGGACAGCAAAATAGATAAAACGCTAAAGGTGTGTGCGTAGGTAGCATGAGCGAGAGCAAACCCATCATAACAATTGCCAGTCATTGTTTTCCTATAAACTTTTTCGTCGGTTTTCACGGCGCCCTTCAATTCTCCTGGTTCGTTGCTTCCGAAAAGGACGAGCCACACACACCACTGTGCAGTTGTGCACTACCATATTCCTACCACCACCACCACACCAAACCGCTTTACCAAATGTATAATACCATATCACTATCACCTAAGTCTGCTCTACTTAAATTGTTCAAGCGATCTACCTTTTTGGTACGGAAGGAAGAAGGTAAAACGAAATCCGAGACACAATTCTCGGGTAGAATAAGAAGCTCCTATATAAGCTGGAACAGAATTGTTAAGAAACTTGGCGAGAGAAAAAACGAGCTTACAGCTTATTTCACACGGAACTGAGTACAAGCTGAGATTTTTAAGACGATTTTGACAAAATTGAAACCTTTTGTAAGTGATACGGGGCATGAGGGAAGAAAAAAATCTGATGATGATAAGAACTCTCTATATTGAGGGATAAGCATTAAATGCGTGAAAAAACCTGTACGTTTTCGTGTCTGAACAGATAGCTAGAGCAGAACAGATATCGATAGATACAGGGATTATATGATGATCATGATGACACTATTGCAAGAGAGATGCTTATAAACATGTTGCTATTGACTTTCTCATTTTTCCATCATCACATCATTATCCTGTGGGTCTAAAAGTTTTGCTGGAGAGATATTATTGCAGGTTTTTCGTACCTTTTCTCTACTCATGCATATCATTGAGTCAAAAAAATGATGCTGATTAAAGAAGATAGTGTGTGTGTGTGGATATAGTTTACGCTTTGATGTGCCTGTCTCTTCTTCACTCTTCTTCTCTCCCACTCTGTTTGTGTGTATTTTGTATACACAGTAAACAAACATATTTAACCTTAGGCTCTTTTCAAGATGATTAGGACATGCTGAGGAAAAGAATAAGACCTCCAGTTGCCATGATGCGTAATTGGTAAGGAGAGTACAGTTTTAATGTGGACAAAGGGGCCGAAAAATTTTCTTGGCAAGTTTTACTCGCTACCATCAGCATCATCACCACTCTCATTTACACAAGAGTAAATCCATCCGCAAAGTCCTTATCTTGATCTTCTGTGCTCATCCATCGGTCTATGTGTCGTAGAGAGAACAACAATTGAAAAAACACGGAATACCACAAAAGCAGCAAAAAGCCAAAGGTAAATAAATATGAGGTGTAGTATGCAGAGTAGTAATAGTGGACCACGTAATAGTAAAAGGGCTCTCCAAAAGTCCGAGAGTAGTGTGGCGGTTGTCTGGTCTTTTACAATTTTTTTCCGAGTATAAACATGTCCATAGGATGATTATTATATGTGCATATTATAACCAGCTTGTTGAGAACTCATGCTTGGATTGGTATGCGGTGTTGCTTGCTGCTGCAGCAGGTTAAACATTTTCTCTTCCTACTGCACTGTCATTCTAATCGACTTGCAGAGTAGTGCAGTAAAAGAGGAACACGGCAAAAACTAGGCACACAGGGAGCATCAGAAAAAAAGTATGCAAGAAGTGTCGTCTCTCTTTCGTTTGCTTGAGAAATGGTCCGTCGTCGCCATCAACCTTATTTCTTCTTGACCTTTCCGTCTGCCCATTTTAGTGTGAAACATGCTTTTAAAATTGCTCTGTCGATTTCGCTCTCGCTTTCTGGACACTTTTATCATCTGGGAGAAGAGAAACGACGCGAGCACGCAGACAGAGGAGGACACGACATGCAGCAGTATATCATCATCAAAAAATATTTTTATATGTGCTCCCAACTCAGAAGTAGTATAGCGGGCAGGTAGAAAGATAGGTAGACGGAAGGAACAAGCAAGTTTGCGACCCTTACACAATTTTAATACTAGATCGGGAGAAATGACTTTAGCAAAACAACCTTGCGGTGCTCAGTGGTCCCTTGGCACCCTTTAAAATGGCGACAGGAGTCGGAGATGTTGGGAAGGTGTAGCAATAATTATCATCCTGTCATTGTTTATTTACTGTAGATTATATTATTAAACTAGATGGGCAATGACACAGTAGAGTTACCACTTTGGCGATAGAGAAGGGCCTTTACAAAAACTGTAAAAACAAATAACACTTTGAATCAGGACGATGAGTTCTCTGAGTCGTGAAGTTAGGCAAGGTAGTGGCTAATGGATTTTATTGAAACAACAGAGATACTGTTAGTTAGACACACAAGAAGTTTGGCATTTTTGTAATAATTTTAGCTTTTAAATTGAAATAAATCAGTCAAAATTTGGACTCTCACTCTCTCACGTAAGCATACAAACTTGTTGTTGATATCTCACCTTCCCTCGAATGAATTTGCGATTGTACTCATTAAGGTGTCAGTAATCAAGTTGTTGCCGTTGTCTTTTCCCAGGAAAGGCTGACATTTCTCTTTGCACAAGCTGATTTTCTTTGGCATTTTATGTATTAAACTTGAGTAAAAATACACTTTTAAGTATTGCTATTATTATTATTACTATTGTGCGTATAAATTTTATTTCCAACAGCAGCAGTTCAAACAAGCTGCTAGAGAGTTGCGTTTATTGAAATATAAAAGGGGCAAAACCGTAAATCTTTCCTGACATAAAATGATGAGTAAAACCATGAAACGTGATTATCTGCAGATAAGAGAAAAATGAGGGAAAAACTTGTTCCACATTTTTTCCTGGGCAAAATACATTTAACCAAGCAGTGGTACACATGGCAGTGATAATAATAATAAAAATCAAGTACTATCATATTCTATTATACAGGAAATCAAGGGAAAAAACTGGAATATTATATAGCATTGTCTCTCATAATGCCGCATCTTTTTACATTCTCAAGTAGTTCATTTTCATTAGCGCTTACATAACAATAACAAACAAAACAACAATTCTAATACGTTTGCTCATAATGTCAATGATAAGGTAACGTATTTTCCATAATTTTCAGTTTTCTTTAGATTATCAGTGTAAATTGAAATCTAAAGAATGTCGGGATATATACAAACAACATGGTGGAAATATATGGAGAGGCCAAAAAATTGCAAGAAAAAAATCTGTCGGTGTAGTTGGTACTTGTACTACTGTGTGAAATATTACGTTAGCTTTGCACCTATAAAACAACTACTTGGATGACGTATCATGGTTGCCATGTCATATATAAAGCCATATAATATTCTAGTGGTAGTGGATGGCATAAGCACTTTGTAAAGTGATAATAATAATGATGATATGATGATAGTGGATCTTGAATCTTCTTCTCGGCTCACTCGTGTTTTATTTTTCGCCGATAATACGAGGACGCTGTACTAATGGACTGGTGCTAAGTTGGCATGCCCAAGTATATTTGACGCAAGTGTAAAGCAGCAAGAGTATATGGCGTTTTCATACTTTTAAAAAACTAATATTTTTAGCACCCCATCTTTGCTGTTTGTTGACTTGTGTGAGAGTGTGTGCAATTCTTTGAGAATTTTTTTTGGAGAGCTCATCTATTCTCCGCTTTGCTCTTGTGTGTCGGTCAACAACGAAGAAGACGGCGCGGGGAGAGATGTAGTAGAGAAAAAGGAGAGAGGAAAAAATATACGATGACGACTTGTACAAATAGCCCCAAGCTAAGATGGACCTACTGGGTATTATTATATCATGGTAATTGTATGGAGATGGACACATTGACTCTTGTTAAATGAAAAAGGTGGAGAGGCTAAATAGACACAAGAAAAGGTACAAAAGGGAAGAATGGAAAATACATTTCTTCTTAAGCACACAAACACACAGGCAGACATGACACATAATCTACTGGGCTGCTGCAACAGTACAAAAGGCAAAAAAGTTGTATTTTTTCAACTCTTTTTACCGTCTGTCTGTGTGCAACGTGCCGTTGGCAAAGGATGTGATTCTATGTTATTATTACGCGCGAGTATTCCTCTGAAATGAGTTGAAATAATACACACTAGACAATAAATGTATGATTATTGTGGAAATGTGTTATGAAATAGTTTTTATATGCTTGCTTTACTAGTACAGCAATAGTTGAACTAGAGCCTTTTTTCGCTGCTGAGATTATAATTATGATTATGTTTTTTGTCCCGGGCACACTCCACTTTGCGCACAGCAACCCCACTGCTGCACTTTGCAATTTATCTTTGGCAATGATATCTCTGGATGTGTGCTAAACAATATATTAATTCTGCATTAAATAATCATAAATTTGAAGTGGTAGACACATTACACCCTGTGCATACACCTTTCAGTAGTAGTCCCACTCATAATTTCTAGTTATGCTGCATTGCTAATTATTCTGGTTTTGCTTGCTGCTGCTGCTACTACTACTACTTTAGTACTATAAGCTGTCTAGCTACTAGTACAACACAACGTTTTATTTATTCCATACCACCACCACCGCGAACTACTACCCTTTTCTACTCACATTAAAAATATCATTATGAGTGGATTGAATGAGTGGATTCTTTGTCTATGTGTGTAGGCAGGTATTTATGTATGAATTGGCATGGTACATTAATAATGATAACGAGTGCCATGCTGCTGTTTGTTGCTGGAGTACCACCACCGACCACGACACAGACACTCGGTTCGGTAGTAATAGACTATTATGAATAGTGGACTAAAACAGCAAACTGCAGAAATAAAAAATAGATATGTACTACACATCCTTTATTTAGAAAGAGGTTCAATTATAAGATCTGGTCTTGTCTGTTGAACTATAGTAGCAGATACTGTGTACATGAGCACTGCCGCCTGTTTGGTTATAAAAATAATAATAAGTGTAATAAACAAAATAACAGCAGCATCTTTTCTTGCTGTAGACTAATTTCATTGTGATATTATATTGCTCTCTCGCTAATTTTGTTGTGGCTTTCAATTATATTTATTATGATTGTTTTAATTTATATTATGTTATAAAAGTAAATAGCTAGTCATAAGCAAAAGCAAGTTCAGCACATTCTAGAAAAGTTGTACATTTGAGGAAATTGATGATAATCATGTAAAAAATTATGGTTGCATTTTGCCAGCCTTGTAGATCGCTGTGACAGTACCAGAAGGATTTTGGAAACAGAATTATATTTTTGGGGTAGTTTTTAAACGATATTTTCAAGTACACATTTTTTTGTTTGCTTAAACTGAATCGAGTCAAGCTCCCAAAAAGAATTTAGAATTTGAAAGGTTTTCTTGAGAAAAATGATAGCCTTAATTTATCAACGATCAAACCACTCAAAATGATCTTCAATGAAAACTACGCAGTTTTTTGCACACAAATCAGGAAAGAGGAAAGCTTTTAGCGGTTATTTAAATTACTATGTCCTTCTGAGCACAAATGTACACCATTTTGGATTTCCTAAATAGTTTAGTAGTATTTCAGAGAAGACCAATTTTCTGAAGTGGCACTGATTTTTTCCACCAGAGTCGATAAGTGTTTTACATGCGTTTAGTTTATAACTCAAGGTTTTCTCATTGTTTAACTTTGAAGATTATAAAGAGCTTCCTTTGTTGATTATGTGGCTGGACTAATGGTAATAATAAATACACAAGAGTTTTACATAAAGTAAAAGCGTACCCAAAAAATCACAGCAAGGACCTTTTGTGGTTTCAATGGGAACGGAATCATGATGGTGGTTTTCCCCTTAAATATTTTTGTCCACTCTTTAAACACAACAACAAGGATGCATTTTTTTTACCTGAGCTTTTTTATACTTTACTTACCCTTCTTACCTCTAAAGTTTTTTTTTGTAAAATACCAATTTTATGATCAATATTTTTTTTGCTAGTTTTGAACACTATGCTTAGTGCTACTATTATAATAGATGTACAGCTATTTTGCTGCTGCAGTTGTTGATGACGAAGAAACATTATTACTCTGACTTCGTGCGTGCTACGGCCTTTTATTATTTTGAACACCCCACAAAACACAAAAAAATGATTGTTGCTAAAGGCGTTCGTGAATTGATTAGTACTTGACAGGAGAATACACATAATCCTCATACTTAACCATCCCAAGTTGTAAGTAGAACGAATTACAATACACAAGGCTTTGTGGCACTCTGCCGAAAAGGATTGGTTTTTTCGTTGGTGTGGTGGCCTGGCGGTGCGGGGTATAGAGTGGCGGCATTAGTATCGATAGTTGTGTCATTGTTATTGTTATTACTATGATTGTTTTCTGTTTTCTTCTCAAGTTTGTTTTGAGTGATCATGAAAAACTGGCAACAAAATTACTAAGGTGATGAGATTTACTCATAAATACACAGAAACAAACAGAAAGAATGTCTAAAAAGTTTACAGGTAGGCATGAACATGATAAATGAAGAAAAAAACGAATGAATCTTATTAGAATTGCATTATTTTTTAAGAGAAAAAGAAAACGTGCTGTTCTTGAGAGCGCAAGGAATTTCTAGTATTTTAGCCACAAGGGTTAATATTGGAAATGGCCTCTTAATCTTTTTGATGCAAAAATGTGCATTTTATTTTACAGCTTGAAAAAAAGCCATTTAAATATATCAACAATATTTCTTGATGTGTTGACCCATTTCCCATTTTGTGAAAAGCGGATTGCGCAAAAGTGAGAATAAATTCATAGTAACAATGTTTAGGCGTTATAAATGAATCAGCTCAGTTGCACCAAGTCACAAGCTTTCCTTATAAAATATCGCTTACAAATTGATACTGATGCACATCTCATTTCATAAAATGAGTGAGTAAGTCGCATCTTTTTGAAATTATTTGACTGTGTGCTATATGAATGAGAATGAACCATGGATGATGGATTGACCCCAGCACTGAACCAAAGAAATGTTTTGTACCGCGTGTTAGTAATAGCTTGCTCATGATCATCACAGGCTCACATACATTATTTGTAAAACCTCACCCATCACACATTGAGAATGCTGAGAATAGTTCATGTTCTTCTTTAAAACCTTCTTATCGGAAAGCTGTCCACTTTTATTTCTCCAGAGAGAGTTGGAATTATGACGAATGATGAAGTAAGAGCTGTAAAAAAATAATATATATTATTTTAAAACTCTCTCAAGTTGAAAAGTTTATCAGAGTGATGTATTCGCTGTTGCAGTTACCACTACTTATTATTATTGAATTAAAAAGATGGGCAGTAAATGCCTGAAAAATTTTCTTTGTAGCACTTGCCGCGATCAAAGGGCATTTGTTTGAGAAGCCAACTATGCCGCTTGCGCGATAACAAGTTCTCTGGAATGAAAAGAACGAGCACATTCTCTCTCTACTTTTTTATTATTATTAATTATAATTCCTAAGCATGCATAATTGCAGTTATAATTATTGGCAAGGTAGGCATATATCTTCTTCTGTCCAATTAGAAATTCACAGCATGTCTTTGTTATTTGTTTTGCTGCTGCATTGCATTGATCACTGCCGAACACACAGTCAACCTTTTAAACCAGTAGTTCACGCAGCAGTCTCCCTGACAATCACACTGATTTATTGATTTACGACAGAATATTAAAATCAGGTTAAATTTCTTTTCCAACAAAAAATTATGTTCTCAGCGTCAGTGGCAATGTCATCAATTCTCGTTTTTCGTGAGCAGCCATACCCCGCACGTTTGTTGTGTGTACACAGTATTTACAGTAATTATACTCTTTTTTGAGCATGAATTTGGTGGTAGTGGCGGTGCTAGCTCACCTATAAAAATTATCAGTAAAAATTGTCTTGAAAAATGCAATTGCAAATGGCTGTCTATAAATTTAAGTGGCACATAAATTTCATCCAAATTGACAACAATATGCTCACGATTCTTTGACTCTATTTGAATGATAAAAAGTTTAGAAAAGTAGGCAGTGCATGATTGAACACTTGGTATGTTGGTGTAGGCATATTGTTGCCTTTGCCGATTTTATTTGTTGAGCGCACACACATTCCTATTTTACTTGAAAAGTGCGCAATAATATATCATACAGCACTGTCATTGCAACTCTCGCATCTCACCACCGCCACCATGATCATAATCATCGTTCCTCCTGAAAATCCTGATAGTTCCTCCTTAACACAAAGCTCAGCCATGAAAAATCCGAACGCAGAGTTGCGATGTGGTGGTGGTGGCAATGTGTGCAGACAAATGAGATGGATTTTTGGCTCTAAAGCGAGGCATTTAGGAGGCGTGATCTGCTTGAGAAGGGGGAATTGGAGCAAACGTGAAGAAGTAGCAGCAGCATATAGCCTGGCATTCCACTTTACCATTATGATTGTCATAATGCAGTTAGATATTATTACTCTTTTGATGCCATATTGAAATACGGTGCCGTTATTCAAGCACGACCGAACATGACGAAGAGCAAAGATGTTATTTTATATGACAATAAAAAAATATTTCACCGACGCACGATGCATAATTTTTTATGATAGTTTACAGTTTTGAGAAGAGGGCATGTGCTACACAAGGCAATTATCAATAGTATAATATATCGTGAAAATAAACAAATCATTTATTTGTGAGTGAGTTGTCAATATTATTGCCCATTTGACCGATGGGTATCCATGAAAATGACTGATTTTAAAGAAATTGGGCAAATGTGGTCATTTAAATGCTGTTTATTTATTGAGCTCATTTGTAAAATAACAATTACATTAAGAAAAACGCATATAAAGGTGTGTAGCCATGATATCGTCACAGTAGTCGAAGTAAACTGTCATCATCATCCAAACATGGTCCATTTAAATATTTTAACTAATGATAAATATGCATGTCCATCCATAGTCCACACAGCTACTAGTTATTTTTGTGTAGGTGCATCATACATATATCTGCAAGGTGTATATAGAATATATTTTTTGCGTTTTGGTTATGCGTGTTCAAAAGCTAAACATCATTTACAGGTGATGGGCAGAGAATTAAGGTGCTTTGCAATTTTTATGACACGCCTCTCACATCGTAAAATTAGTGGCTCACGAATGACAAAAGATTGACTGCTCAATTTTTGATATGCTTCTTGCTGCTGCTGCCATCATATCGCTAAAGAGTTGTGTCAGCGACTACTGCTGCGTTTTCTTTTCCACTGATTATCACGCACGTCCCATAATAACATGTACAAAACGAACTACTTGTAATTTTCCTGTTCGTTTGTTTGTTGCGTTTATTTTTTCTTGGGCGAGAGTGAATTAGCTCATGTTTTTCCTCTCTGCACAACTTAACCAAGGCAACAGCATAGCACACTATTAAACTGCAGAAAAAATATTGTAGTTTTGGAGTGTTTAGACAAATTCACAAGATTGAGATTGTCGCACGGCCTGTGGTGATGATGGTGATGCATGATGCATGTCACAGAGAGAGTCAAATGTATGGTATTTTTTAATTGGTGCAGCGCTGCGAACCACTTTGACGACTGGACTTTCTGATCTTTTTTGGTGATCGCGTAACCACAGTCACGTAAAATCCTTGAAATCAAAATTGCTTCAATTGGACAAAATCGTAAAAAGAGACGCGAAGGTCGTCATCATCAGCTTTAAAGAGCGGTAGCTTATTATATCGATAGGTGTGCTGATGCATGCTTTGATATTCACTTGCGTGATTGTCATCATCAACATCATGAAACATGCAAAAAGGAAAAAATGCACACACGAGTTGTACTCAGACACTTTAAATGTAACTCGAGTAAATAGGCTGTATTTTTTAGAGCCTTTGAGCTATATTTAGTGATTTCTAATAGTTTCCCAAAAATTCTGTAAGTTTACTGGGTTTACAGGCTGAAAAAAATTGGTAAGTAAAATGCTAGATTGGAATGTAAAACAGGCAATGAGACGTGGACGTAGAAGGTTTTTTGGTATTTGTGCTCACCTTAAACTGGCATTTTAAATACCTGCATGCCAACCTAGTAGAATAAAAAAATGATGATAGGATGAACCAAGTAAAATGATTTTCTAAAGCACCAGTGTAATTTTTAATGTTTAAGGTCATGTTTGCCTACACCGCGCATTTATGTATTCGCCCATAATATAATGGTTCTGGTTTCAATTGACATCTATCCCGTCTCGTTTACCTTTAATTATGAGTCTTGCTGGTGATTATAGGTATCTGATAGAAAAACTTGTTTTCATCACACATTGATTGTCACTGACAGCGAAAGCTTCAAAAAAGCGCTTCCCATTATCGGATACAAAACTGTGAAAGACACAACACGAAAAAAAACAAGAATGATGCTTCCTGTCAATCTGAATACACACATTTTCTTGCTTTTTTACACTATACTTCTCGGTTTGGAAGCGCTTTTAAAATTCAATGCCCTGACTTGTGTGTGTACGCCTATTATTATTACCATTTTATCAAATTAAAACACTTGAAAAAACAGCGGAGAGCACTTCCTTGCAATTTGTTATTGTTATCCGGGTACACATGTTAAGCCTGATGTGGAAATGTATGTATATTTATTACTATCATTATCTGTTACACATTTTTCTAATCTGCTAACTACTTGATGATGTTCATGCCTTTGTCTGTTCACACAAGACTCTCTGGTTTGCTCTCTAGGAGATTTTTTTTATTATTTGCCTTTTGCTACTGCGCTATCTGTTTTGTAGAACAGACGCAGGAAGTGCGTGAGTGAGATTAAGGTGGTAAAAAGCGGGGTGGTGGTTGTTGCTGCTGCTGCTACCTAGTTTAGTGATGTTGTGTGTTCACTGATTTGTTTTAAGATGAGTACAAATGATTTTTCAAAATGAGAATAATAATAACAATAATAATAATCATTCTTTTTTTTCTGTGTCGGCAGGCAAATGTTTCCCCAGATGAAGTTCCGAGTGTCTGGACTTGACCCAAAGGCCAAATATATTTTGCTCCTGGATATCGTCGCTGCAGATGACTACAGATACAAGTTTCATAACAGGTTTGTTCAAATGTTCGTTCTCCATTCTGATCATCATCCAGAGTCAGCATAAAATTTTATATATCAAGTTGTGTACAAAAAACTACCCAACTGTGTAGATTTTATATATATTTTATTGTTTGTATTACGATTTTGGTCTATTTAGTTATTTCGCTGTGTGCGTGTTAATTGCCATTGATGAAAAAAAAACTGTTCAGAAACTGGATTAGTAGTATCCCAGTGGGTGTTCGTTAAACAAAAGTCGTAGCTCTCCAAAGAAAAAAAACTGCACGAAATAATTTTCAGTCTTATTTTCTAACATTTTGTATAACAAGCCATGTGTAGCATTACAAATATACTTTGCATTTTGTGTGTTCCTTTCTCAAACTTACTTTTTGTCTAAGAACCAAGTACTACACGGTTTTTGATACACAATAAGATGACGGAAAAATCCGAGATAAGAAGGGGATAATGAGGCAAGTTAGTAGAAAACTGTATTCATTCAAGATATAAAAACAAAGTTCATGTGGTAATTAAGATTAGGCTGACGGGTCACATGCAACTTACTTTTATGATAATCAGCAGCAATACCTACTTACTAAATGCTAAAAAACTGCTGACAGGTAGTTAGAATTTTGTTCAATAGAATGCTAGCATAGCTTGTATACAGAACAAAACCAAGTGAAAAAGGCATAAGTAGTAAGAAAATTGGTAGGTTTCGGCTGGCTCTCACAAGTCACAAGGCGAGGACAAAAATGACAGACTAAAAATGGATGATAAATGAAAATGATTACAATCACACCCAACAAGCCACAGATACACTTAAAAACTAATGCTGTTACTCAAAAGAAATATTTGTTTGCCACTTGACAGCATCTGCTGCATTCCTTGATGTTTAGTTTTTGTTACGTGTACTTACAAGGCATTGCTAAACGGTAATAAACAATCTTTACAATAAACACATAAAATAAAATTGTCACGTTCAATCAATGAGCTTGAGAAGTAGTTGATAGTTTAGCGTTGCCAATTGACAAGGATGCGCGTAAATGCGTGGGCTTCTATTACTCTACACAGTAACAATACCGGGACACATTGACTACCAATTTGGAATGATTGATATGGTAAATGTTAGCAATGACAATTGAAAGGCGATGAGTAGGCATGCTTAGTACTCCGGCATTTTATAACGGGACAAGGGTAATATCTATTACCTGTTCTTTTTATCAAAAGACATCATTCAGTAAATTCAACAGCAGCAGCAAGTTCAGAAGCCCAGAATCATGATCATAATTATATGCAAAATCAGACAGGTATTGTGTGTATGGATTGCAAAAACATGTAAAATACAATAAAAAAGCAAACATGCACGAAAAACTGCTCAACTTGTATTGTTATTATTGTTATTGGTTTCAAGTTGTTCACTCTTTTTATCGCTGGTAAGGATCAGGTGTGTGTGGGTTAGTAATTAACCTGAGAATGCTACTATATATACTTATTACTATAAAGAGTGTGTGTAACGGATCGCGTTATTCTTCAGAAATCAGTTCATGTTTGAATAATCAACACCACCACCACCAGCAACGCTTTTTTAAAGAAATACGAGCAATTCAAAGATTGCTTTTACTGATTGTAATGAGCAGGCTAAGAATCCCTGCTAATTATCAGTAGACAGTAGGGGAATGGATGATTGCAAATTAAACAACATTTTGTATGCTTTCTAGTTATATAATTTTGTACAGCAAATGTAATGACAAAGCTAATGAACAAGAACCAATCATT
Organism: Entomobrya proxima; assembly: GCA_029691765.1. NCBI lineage: Eukaryota > Metazoa > Arthropoda > Collembola > Entomobryomorpha > Entomobryidae > Entomobrya > Entomobrya proxima. Next base: position 42,600,119 of record CM056173.1, on the reverse strand, counting down.
TTTTTATGTACAGGTAGTCTCAACTACAGAAACATTTGATAGAAACACTTTTGGATTGATAATGAGTAATTTATTTTTACAATTTTCCTGTAAGAAGGAAGGAATCAATGAAAAAAAGGGAAAAACGCGTTAAACCTGTGAGGCACGTTTGCTTAATAATATATTACTATACTAGGCAGCTTTCTATAATGAAAAATTCCACCGGTTTCTAGAGCAACTATATGTGTGGCATTTTTCAGATGCTCAATTTTATTATTTTTCTTCTTCTTCCACACTTTTTTAATCAGTAGAAAAAATTCAACTGATAAAAATGCCTATAAAGTAACAACAGCGTGGAAATGTGTGGTAGTGTTGTTGATATGACGTTTATATTTTGATGGGATGTACACGCTGAATAATATACTGCTTTCCTTGTCCTCCCTGACAATGAGCACATACTCAGGTGACTAGTAAAGTAAGTGATAATGTTGCTTTTATATCATCCTCTAATTATTTGAGTGGAAGTAATTACCAGTGGATGAAGTTGTTGTATGAAAACGAAGAAAAAAACGCTTTCTTTAATTTTCTCTGGTTATGATGATGTTTGCTGCTGCTGATGTTACTGATGATTATGATAGTGTGTGGCTGATGATGATGGTGAGTAAAAACAGTAAAAAAATAATGCAGGTGAAACTATAACGCGTTCTAGGTAATAAAAAGATGCATATACATTCCATCGTGTTTACAGTACTATGGCCTAACCAAGCATTTATTTGTACGACGCTTTTCCTGGGAGGAGCACTTTGTTGTTTGTAATAGCAATAATAATAACAGGAATATATAATGATAGCCAAATGTGTAATGATCAAGAAAGAAAAGCTCTAGACATGGAAAATAAATAACTTACTGAAAGGCTGTAAGAGAGAAAAGTTTTCAGTCTGATTGTCAGTACGTGCTTGCTGCCCACCCTCCGTTTGATAAGCTTGAAGTAAATGACTGTGTGTGGCTCTTTGAACGAATATTTATATGTAGCATCTTCAGAGAGCAGGATTTTCAGAGAGGTAATTGGTGAAAATTCATCAAACTGACCAAAATCGTAAGCAAACAGTTGGTATATATTGTGCAGTTGGTGTTCCTAAAATAACAAGCCAAGTCTCAAGGTGGACAATATCGCAAAATTGTTAAAAACAGTTTTTCGTTTTTTTGCATGCAACATGTCAGTACTTTTGCACGTCCTTGTTGCCACATGGTCCACTGCATTCTTTTTGAAAGACCCTTCAAAAGTAGTTTAATTAGCAGAAGCAACAAAATTGTACACCTTTTTTTAACAACGTCCAAAATCCTAAAGAGAAGAATTTTGTGGAAAAAAATGAGCCAGCAGACAAAGGATTTTACCTATTTTGCTTTGTTTTTAATAAACGAGAAGCGTCGACTAGCTGTCAAAAAACATTATTTTTCAACCTAGCAAAAATTATATTTTTTGAGTGAATTTGTTAATAATGTTAATGATTTACCGAGAAAACGCGATCATATCTGGAGAAGGAGGAGGGGAAATGTGTTGGTGTTCATATAAATAAATTAACTGAAAAAAGAGTTATATGGTCTCACCCTCTTGGCTGCTATCATCATGGCTATTCTCCACTAATATATTTACTTTTCATTGGCTAATTCCTGATATTTTATTCTTTTGCTTGTTTTTTACAGTCGGTGGATGGTTGCTGGTAAAGCGGACCCTGAGATGCCAAAAAGAATGTACATTCATCCCGACTCCCCATCCACAGGCGAGCAGTGGATGCAAAAAGTGGTTTCATTTCACAAACTGAAGCTGACAAACAATATCTCGGACAAGCATGGCTTTGTAAGTGAAAAAAAGTTTGAAATATAATGTTAGTTTTTTATTGTTAAATTATTGTAGTTGAGTGAGCCGAGCTCTAAGTTGCAAAAAAAAGTTGTAATAAGAGCAGCATTCATAGAGAAACAAAGCACAAAAACGTAATACATATTTACCTTAAAAGCAGCACTAGGTAGGTAATTCAAATAAGTATGTACATTTTATTTACAACGCTTTGCAAAGTTTACACAAAGAGAGAATAGGTATATAGCTACACCTGCTCAGTAGTAAAATGGGTAGGTAGTCACTATAGTAACACGTTTACAGGGAGACACAGTGAAAAAATTGGTGTTGTTTGTGTAGTTGTGTTATTTGGCATGGTTGGAGAAACATGGTTAAACTGCAAACGGATTACATGATATGATATGATGACATGAGCATGCACTCATATAATATAAATGTTCTCGTTTTCTCCCTCGAACTCTTTTGCCACTTCTTCGTCGTCCTCTTCCACTTTTGCTGGTTTGTCTTTTTTTACCGGCACATCATCGGCATTCTTGTTTTCCAAGATTTTTCAGATTGATAAGTAAGGTTCAGTGGTCGTTGTGTTCTTTTTTATATTCCCTGACTGAGTTGCTGCTGCTGCTGCGGATTCTACTGATGCTTATTAGGAAGATGAAAAAGCAGACAGGCAGGCAAACTGGCATTTTTGGTTTGTTTATGCGGTGACGGCAATAAAATGCGTACGTATTTTTTACGTGATAGTTATATTGCAGGTAAAATTGTAAATGGAAGGCCGATAGTATAGTTGACGGAATGCTTTCTTTATATATTTAAAGAAGTGTAGAGCAATTTAGAAGAAAAATTTAGGGAAAAACGCGCTGATGTGTAGAGGAGTTTGTTTTTTGAACAAGTGATGGAGGAGGAATGAATAGAAAATGAGAGCAAACTGCAGAAAGAGCGTAAAAGATGTAAGTTTTTTATTGTATTCAAGTTGTTATACGACACTGTTGCAATCACAATGCTTCCTTTGTTTTTACGAGCATCATCATCATCGTTTTGTGCTTGCAAGAAGTTGAAAGTTTTTGCACTCGGTGTTTCCTTTCAGTGTTTGATAATGATACAAAAAGGCAAATAATAGTTGGAAGGACAAGAAAATGTATCTCTCCTTTGTAATGAATAGAATAAGTTTAAGTACAGATTTTCTGAATATTGCAAAGTGCAATTGAAATAATTGTTTCATGCTGGTCGGCACTATTTTGCCGTGTGGAAGGATTCTTGTCAGCTTTTTTTCTCTGCTTTACTTCCACTTGACCACGTCGGACTCATGCTTTATGATTAGTTGTAGAGCAGGGTGATAATAATAGAATATTACAAGTACTTTTTCACGTCTTCTGGTTCGTGAGTGACGTGAGACTTGATTGCTGTTCATAGTTGTGTGCTGTGTTTTGCCACTAGTACTTATTATTACCGCTGTATATAATACTCACTTACACGTGAACATGGGAAAGTTTAAGTGCAACCTGCAACACCAAGCTGTAAAAAATGACATGCTACTGTAATGAAGCAAAATCAATGAATTTAATAAAAATGTGAATAAGTAAGCACACAAATATGAGTTGCATGCATGCATAAAAAAGAAAGGCTATATGTCGTGTCGTGGCTGGCTCGACGATGACGACGCCGTCATCCTATCACTCCTACTTGGCACTTGCACTTGCCACGAAAACCGTTCTCCTCCAGCCATATATTTTGTTCATTTATTATTTCCATGAAAATCTCAAATGTGAAAGGTTTGCTCTTTTTGTTAATATTGTGTGCATGTTTTTCTCCAGAGACGCAGATTTTTTTATGTACTAAACTCAAAATTCATCATAATGACCATTTGCTGTGTGTGCTACTGCTGTTGCTGCTAATATTCTCTGTTTTGATGATGATGGTAATAAATGCGCGCATGAAATGTCACTGAAGACAGCAATGAGTGTTATATGAGCACATCCGTGTTAGGAAGGGAGAAAACTAGAGACGTGAAACCTTTTGGGAATATTGGTTGCTGGCATGACATGACGATGATGACAATGTCCAAGCTGCTGGAAGAGTGTGTGCATGAAACTGGGCAGTTTTGTACTTTGATGGAATTATAAAGTAGCTAGAAAGAGAGAGAGAGTATTTTTTAATACGCTGGCAGAGAAAGGTGGTGTCCCTGTGGTAGTTGTAGGTGTACTAGACCAAGTTAGTAATGGAAGACACACATGATTGTCTCTGGTAATGTGTTCCCTAGTGTGAATTATCATTTCTTAACGCTTTGAATATGAATATCGATTACAACCAGAGTAGTAGTGAGCAGGAGACCAAGCAGTCAGGTATTTTTTTTGACTTGTCACAGCTTATATTTGATGAGGGTGCCAGGTAAAGGCGTGTCAAATGTTTTACAGTTCTCCCAAGGATGGCTTCTTAATCCCGTGGAGAATATGTGCAAGTGTTGTTGTCGTGTAACTCCCGTTTTCTCCATTATTACATGGCGCACTCATTAGGATTCACATGTTATTAAGAGTTCATTGAGGCATTGAGATATATTACCCGGTAGAGGTTCGTGAGTAAAAAAACGCAAGAGAGACAAAATGAGTAGAGAGAGGTGGAGGAGGTTTGCCTTATTAAATATTACAGTATTATCACAAACTAACAAACACCACGCCAAAAAACAGTGTACGCAATTCTTGGCTAATGCTTTTAATGGCATATGAAATGTGTGTGTGTGTGTTTGTATGAAAACGTAAATACTGATAGGCACATAAGTACTTAGCCATACATGCATAAAAAATGTAAGCTGGAAAAAGTGTTCATGAAAGCTCAAGAAAAAACAGTGAAATATACTAGCATGATCATCATCAGCAAAGTAGTAATAATCATTGTACTGTTATTGGGTAGCACAGTAGAGAGTGTGTACTATGCTAGTTGGTTTTAGTTTTGAGCTTCTTTCCGGACTAATAAATAAATGAGCTCATTTGTGCATTCTTCATCGGCCAGGAGAAAAAAAAACATTTTTTGTTCTTGTCTAGCAAGCAGACAATGGCAAAACTACACAGAGAGACACACACACTTTCAATATAAATGTTGCTCCTTGTTTTTATTTTGTAATGGCATGCGTGCATGCAGACGTGCATGTCCCTGGAACCAGTAAAAAATGTTGAAAAAAGTATGTCTGTTTTTTCGTTTTTCTCTCTCTCCAGTAGTTATACTAATAAGAGTGTATATTATTGTACGTAGCATTGAAAAAACTAAAAGCTTGACTAGCTACCGTACTTACTTTCCGTAACACTTTCCTTCTTATTATTGCAACACACCAGAATGAGTAATGTCATTATTTCTACAGACAACTTTTTCGTGGAAATTATCCTGTGCAGAAAAAAAAATTAGTTGGGTAAATAGTCAAGAACATGCTAGTAATAATACAGCTACAAAATGATAAGCACATTATGCAAGAAAAAAGATCGGGAGTATTGACTTGATTTTGGTGTATTTGTTGTTGGTAGGGTTTTTCGTCTGTTGACCGGATTAGCATTTGCATAATGAACCAAAGTAGAGAATGTCATAGCCAGCAAAGTTAATATTAAGTAGTACTTGCTATTAGTATGTGCATAACATTATGAAAAATATTACGTTGCTTGCACTACCTCTCATTAGACTTCTAAAGTCTCTCTGTAAGTCAATCACTCACTTTGAAGACGGGGAATGCACGGTGAATAATGTATGAACGCACTAAATATAAGATAGGTTTTTTATGGAAAGCCTACGAGTTGTGAACTGACAACTGAGCACTATGTGTGTGGTTTTTATACATGGTAGTCATTAGTCATTCTCTAGTCGTTATAATAAACTGTGACTGTATTATAAGTTAATGATATTAGTGCAATATCCAGCAACTCTTTTACGCTTGACATTGCACTGAAATGAAATTATAGAATTGGTAAGCGATTTCAGGAAATATTGCATTCATTAGACTTTTTATTTATGGGAGAACTGAGAAAGTTGTTAGTATTTTGTATGAGTGACGACACTTCACACTTTTGGCCTGAAATTGTACTTTGCTCATGTTCAAGAAATGCGCACAATTTCAGTTGATCAATGGAAGCGCATGACTATGCTTGAGTCGTGAGGCTTGACTGTAAAAGAGGTGTTTGCTGTTTACACGTGGTACTAATTACCGCTTATTAAGTTATGATGTATCATGTCTAATTACACGAATGACGACTGTCAGAACGTCGAGAGGTAATTTGGAAATGGGAAATTACATGTTTTTTGGTCTCTGATAAATAGTATGCCTTTTGATGATCTTTGAGTATAGGGATTATGGATAAGGGAGCATGTAGTCATAGGCTATCTAGGTCGTGCTTATGTTTTTGCCGTGTTAATAATTAATAAATATGTTAATAATGTAATTTATGCATGCCTCAGCATTCCGGAAAACTTTCAAAGTAGCTAGGTAGCTATAATATAGTATTTTATAATATTAATTTTTTAATAATGATTATTATAAGTAGATATAGTATGAATTAGCAGAGAGCACAGCTCTAGAACTTCATCAAATTTTGACCTACTGGTTGTGTGTAACAGGATTTGAGAAAATGATAATTATGCAGAGTAGGTTGGAAAATGATAATAAGGTTTGATAATTAAAAGAAGTCGTAGTAAAACACTGCTCAACTGGGCCATACGCAGTTTCCGTTTCCAGTAGCTAATCTAGAAAACCAATTACTGCTAAAATCCGTATCCAATATATTGTACATTGCACACAACCAAGTCATTTATTGTAATAAAATGCTAATGGGAAGCATGATGAACTTTAGTACACCCTTTTTCGGTTTTTTGTGAAGAATATTCCTCTTTCCTTTCATTGAGAAAAACTTGAAAGAGTTACAAAAAAGTACTTAAAAAGATGATTTGTAAGCGTGCCTTGTGCATAATAAGGAGAAAATATTAAAATTTGAATTATAATGATGGCATTATAAATGGCGGTTGGTGTGATGATGAAATGGTGCTGATGCTCTGTGATGCTCGTTGAGAGATTGACACAACTGGCGTTGCTTTTTTCACTTCTGCTTCGCCTAATACCCTTTCAACATGAGTATAAGAACACTTGCTCGTTTTTTCCGCAAAGGTAAATGCACATTAGGAGTTTAGTAATGGTAGCGTAGTAGTAGTGGTGATGAGGCATGTACAAAAACAGGCTAGATATATAGAAAGAAGAGAGAGGCTTTATGGTCGCAGAAAATCAAAGGAAAAAGGATTATTAAGGCCTAAAAAACTGAACAAGCGCTTTAAAAAGAACACGACGACGTGTGATGATACTAACGGTATTATGCCACAATACAGAAGGAATAATAAGCTGAGAGGGAATCAGGGAGACGGATGTAATGGAAAGTGGTTTGGCAAGAGAGAGGCCCTACGTTGATGAGAAGGTGAAGAGATGATGATTATTATGAAGCTGAGAGATGTGTTTCTTTCTTGGAGTTTTACACACGGCTAAGCTAGACTAGGTGCACACGGTATAACACATAGATTCCTAACTATTTTCTGTTTATGATTATTCATTCAGTCTGTTGGTTGTGGAAAAAGGAGTGAAGTGACAAGGAGGACACTCGGGCATGTTTGTACGGTGAGAGCGCGGCGGAATGAAGTTGTTGACTTGGGTTGAGTGAGTCGATAAAAGGCTTTTTTCCATAAGTAAGTGCAAGCACTTACTTACGGCCTGCTGCTTGTTGTATCATCTCTCTCGCACTGTGTGTATCTCTCTTGAAACCATAATACGATTCGTTCTTTTTGACGGATTTTAATGACATCTTTTTCCCCGTGTTCGTTTGTAAGAGAGTCGCAAAGAGAAAGAAATTATGATGGAAAGTAGGAGCAGCAGCAGCAGCAACGGCGGCGCTTATAAAGATGTTTTTTCATACTTGGATGAAGGAAGCAGTCAAAAGCTAAATAATCATGTGTAGGATGACTTGTGTTGATGATGGTATGTATGATAAAGAAAAATTATAAGAAGCGCAAAAAAATCAGCGTTAAAGCTTGTTTACGTACACATCATGATGATAGGCCAACAATTAAAATTTAGGCCAAAACGTGTTTAGAGGTAAGAGATGGAACAGAGATAGGTTATTATTATGAATATGAAGAATAAAATTCACCAGATAATATCGCAAGTGACACCAATACCATAGCAATGTGGTTTTTTAGGCGGCGGCGTCGTTAAGTCAAAAAGTGGTGGTGGTTGGTGAGGTAATTCTTTGTTGACGTGGAGTTGAATGATACCAGAAGAAAATGATGATAATTTGAATTGCTGGATAGAAGAAGACGTTTTTCTCAAGAAAGAAAGGCGTTTTTGATGTAGTGTTCAATTTGAAAATGAATGAAAGAGAGAGACAGAGCGACAAGTTACATGAATATTGTGATGATGCATGGAGAACCTGATTTGTATTTTGTAACTCTCTGCGCGCATCATTTATAGAGATGACACATTATTACGGTGACAACGCTGCAGCTACTACTACTTCTTGGCAATGTTGGCATAGTTGTTAGTAAGTAGTGTAGTGGCAAAGAGTGGTAGTTGTGGTGTTGTTTGTCGGGTGATGATCATCATGACGATGATCATGTTGATGCTGCTGATCTAACCATAAAGTCAGAATATTATACAAAGAAGTGATGGTGGTGGAGTGAGTGGCAGTTTAGTAGTAGTAGTAGCATATTGGTATACCAAAAAAGTAGTATATAGTATAGTAGCTGATGATGATGCCGTAGTTAAGAGATCATTTTTAGTCGGCTTGTGATTGCTGACTTGTCGCCGCACTCAAGAGTGAAGATCAAAGGAATTTGCCCGATTCACAAGATGAATACATCTTTCTTTTAAGCTTGCATGCTCTCACATCTTCTGCTTTTTTGCTGTTGGATTGACTACCCTTCTTGTCACTTGTAGACAAAAAAAATTGATGATGAATGCACTTCACTTCAGTAAATATAACGAATGAAGTGAAGAGAAACGAGGAGAGAGATGATGAAGTAGAGTGAGAGATGAAGGGAAAAAAGAAAGGACGACACAAAGATGAGAGAAGAAGGAGCACACATAAAGATGAATCAACATAATATACCTAGAAAAAAATTAGAGGTATCTATGATGCATACATATTATCAGTTTTATATATAAGGAGTTTTTTTTCGTATAAAAATAAAAGAAGACATATCGTTTCATTTATGACAACTTCCTTATTCCGTTTTTTCCTAGTTTATCTCTCACCCTCTTTTTTCCCATCTTCAAAGCAAAATAGAAAAAAAGAGAAAACCATAAAAAACTTTCATTATGTTCTTTGCAAAAACCGGGCTTGGAAGTAAAATGTGAGCGTAAAAGCATGTGGGTTTTTTGGCGTGAACTTTTTTGCTGCTTTTTCAACATGCAAAAGTGTTTAAACATTTGGCGTGTAAAATACAGGAAAAACGTTAAATAAGCAGTTTTTATTACGTTTGTGGTTGGCTGGTGTTATAGAGATTAAGAAGAACAGCGTATATTTTTTGTTGTAAACTGAACCGTTTCATTGTCCGAAAAGACGACGATTTTTTCGTATTTGTAAAAGACAGAGTGTTTTGTGAGTAGGGTTAAAAAAGAAAATCAGCATATATTATTATACAACACTAGCACAACAAGACGATTTACATGCAGCAAACGTCTTTCTCAAACATGTGCTGAGAATAAAGGATGAGTTTGCGTTTCAAAATCGGACCTGCTGCTCTAAGGTTCCATTTAATTTCATGATTCATAATATATGCTCCTTCCCCAGAAAATGAATATATCAGTCAGTCAGTGAGCCATCATCGTCAGTTGATACATAATGTGTTGCTGTTGCTGCTGCAATACATTATTATTTGTAAAACGTATATGAAATGTGTTATTCAAGCACAAAACTTTTTTGGTACGTCATAATCATAATAATATTATAATTATTATTGTTGTTACTTTATATCTGCCAAGATATGATTATGAGTCTTGTTTTAAGAAAATATCTACCTTTGGCCACATTATGCAAAGTTGGCCATTGTCTTTTTTAATGTTCCTGTTTAATGTATGCAATCACTCAGGCGATACGAACAAGATGGCTCATTTCAGTCAACAGCAGCAGCAACAGAAACACAGTGTGTAGTAGTAGTAGTGTAGAGTCGTCGTCCAAGATTCTCTTTTGATATGAATGAAAATGAAACCAGAGAAGATGAATAAGAATTAAATGCTGATATTATAATATTGGGTAAAATGTGACAGGCTCGTATTTTCTTCTTATCTATCTTCTTCGACAGTATACTCATGTCATCATCATCATCATCACAATGACCAGAGAGTGTAGTAATAATAATAATTATAGGTGGTGGTGGTAACTGTATGGCACACTACTATTCATTGTGTGTGCACCAATCTGCCTCACCTTTTTACTGGTAAATAGATGGACAAGATATTAGCAGAAACGTAATGGTAATATGTACCGAGTCATTTTCCGCCTTTGAATTTAGAGTCTAGAATTACAATAATTTTAATTTTTCTTTTTTGGAGAGAGAGACAGAGAGAGTTACATTGTTTTATAGATGATGATAATGCAAAGAGGATTTTGATAATGATCAAAGTGAAAAATATCAAGATAAAATGTATAATTTATGCAGCGTGCTGCTGCTTCTTGGTGGTGACATTGCGTTCTTTTGCGAGAATAATAGCCAGAGAGACGTGGTTTTTTGGCGTTGTGACTACTGGTAAACGTACTTATCGATTCGGTTACAATAATGTAGTTTGAACGTTCCATAAAACAAAGTTTGTATTTTATATCAGTTACTTGTATCAGCAGTGCAGTGTTTGGATGATGATTATGATGACGGTACACGCACACAAACACAAGCGACAAAAAAGCCTTTGGCATTAGCCAATTGGCATTCTTTTGAGACTTGAATATTTTAATGGTGTGTTGTTGTTTTGGGAGACAATATTGTTTAGAAGGATGCTCTGTGTCTTGCATTTCGACACTGTTTTCATTAGTATTTTAGCTTCTCGGTGTAAGATAAGCAAACAAACTTTCATTTTTTTCTCCGGTGGGGTGAATAAATTCAAGTCAATGTACATGTATGCATAATATGCGTGTGTAAAAAGTATAAAGTATTTTTGCTTGCATGCAAACATGTAGGAAGAATGTTTGTCTGTGTGGCTTTTTAAATAAAGGAATAGTTTTTTTGGAAACTAATGAATGAGAGATAGTGAGAGAGAGAATGGATGAATGAATGATTGACTGTCGTCGCAAGTGAAGATGAGGTATATAAAGTAATCACGGTAAGTAGCTAAAAATACTTGACTATGTGACAAAAGACAATGGCTGCCAGAAAAAAAAGAACGTGTGGGTTTTTTGATGTGGGCACTCAAGTTTAAAGAAAATTTTTGCGCTTGTTGCAATTATCGTCGTCAGTCAGTGTGATATTGTTTACGTGGTTTATTGTCATTGGCATGTTAGCTTGGTTGTGAATTCATTGACAAGTTTTTTGGCTTGCTGACGAAATGGGAGAGAATGTGATGACTAGTAAGTATTTATGCACACGGTATATCCGAATAATTTTTTTAGAGACAGACAGAAAGATGTCAATGATAACAGTGATCATTATCAAGGGTAAATACCTAGATATTTTTTTCCTTTTGGTAATGTAGTGGCGTGCCTTGCGTGTCAATAGACAAAGGAAATGAGTAAAGAAGCTTTCCCAAAGTAAATGCAGAATTGAAATTGAAATTATACGCGTTTATCCTCATCTTCATTCATTTCTGCTACGGGTGTGTAGAGTGTAAAGCGAATCAACGGCATGGTTGATTGCATACTTTTATTTATGGTTGTGTCTATGTGTCTGTTTAAAAGTGGAAAAAGATACAGACCGGTGTCATCACCACCATGTGATCACACCACAATTATTATTCGTCTCCATTGAGATGTGAAATTTGATGGTATCATCATCACAGCCTTGTGGTATGTGTGTACTTCATTTCTGTTTCATCTTATTGTAAGCTTGTATCTTTTCTCGTTGGGAAAAAATGATAAAATGTGTCCTGTGGTATAAGCGGGCAACGGAGGTGCAAGGATTTGCACTCTGCTTATTGTCTATTTTTTGTCATTTTTGAGGTACGTTTTTTCTAAAAACATCTCTATGTGTTTGCTCAAAGGATCATCTTTTTTTCTCGCTTCAGTAGTGTCAGCTACTTATTACACGGTAACATTTTTACTAACAGAAAAAATAAACACCGAGTGGACACACATGTGCATTGGCAGCTGTGTATCTTCCTTTCTTTGCTCATCATTGAATTGCACGCATTATCTCTGTCCATTTTCCAATCTCCACACAGCTTTTTGGTGAGGTAAATGTGCGTAAAAATGTTTCTTGACAAAAAATCATCATCATGTCAGTTATCAGCGTGTTAGTTCATTCATCATTGCGTAACGATGTTAAATGAGGATCGTGAAACAACAGTCAGGTTTTTGTCTAGTTTACGCGTACAACACCTGAAAATGAAGGTGTGCACAGTTGAATAAGCTTACCACTAGCTCTGGATTGCCTATTACTAAAGCATATTATTTTGATGATGGTATCATCAAAACCACCATACCGTCATATTACCCCAAAAAATCCTCCACAATACAAAGAAGTACTTAGCACAGCACAATACTTTTCTGATACAATAAAAATATCATCATCATCCCTATCTCTCTCATTATTTGTGCTAAACAGACACTACAAACATACAGTCAACAGCAATGTTTCAAAAATGATGATGTGATGATGATGGAACCAAGTTCATCGCCTCTTTAGAATTTAGAATTCAGAGATCAATAGGACGAGGACGTCATGCAGCGCTAAGCTTTTGAACAGATTCATCATCATCATCTTTATCATTTTTGCCGGTACTACAATGCGTTTGCTCTTTGCAAGTAGTACAAGAGTATATATTAGGCAGCAGCGGATAAAAGTTTTTAAAAAAGAATTCTCATCTGATGAAATGACTAGGAAAGAAAGAGCCAAAAAGAATCGACGAAGGAGTGTTGAATCTGCGGAGTGCCTGCGGCCACAAGCAATTTTACCTGACAAAAAAAGTACTGTTCTTTAGGCAGATACACACACACTTGAGAAAGATGAACTTGTACTTATTTAGCTAGCTATTTATTTATTTATGCATGTGTGTATTTTATTTTCCTTTTCTCTCTTTTCAAACTTTGTATGAAAGGCGATGATGACAATGATGAGTTATGATAATATAATGGCAATCCTGGTGGCATACATCGTATCAGTTTCTTCATGCCCTTTTCTTTCTGTGTTTGGCCTGAAAAATGTCTTCTGCTCTTAAAAGTGCATTTAAGCAGAAGGGGAAGAAAAAAGACAAGGCCGCTAATTTATCAGTACCACCAACACCGTTTAACAGTTGATTATCCACGGTGTGGTAGATGGCTTACTATACAATGTATTTGTTATTCGTGCAAGTAATTATGATGAGACGTGTCTCCTTTTTACAAACACAATAATTATACAAATAGTGCTTGAAAAAGCGCTTGGGACACAGTGTTTGACTGACTGATTTACCATTTTTCTCTATTGTTGTGGCGGCATGGTTGTTGTTTGGGCCACATTTTTTTCTGCTGATTTTGATGAGAAGTGCTTCTTCTGCTGATAATATGCATCGATATATATCCCTTTTCTATTGACATTTTGCTTGTTTCTTAAGTAGCGATCCATTTAAATCTCTACCCTTAAGCTGCTTCTCTCACGCACGACACACCACTCTTCATTTTATCATTTTACCCATCCAGGCTCTTATACCAAGTATATCATGATGATAAATCAGGGACAAAATTGTTTCAGGGATTTAGTGAGTATTAGAGAGGCCACGTTAAATCAGCTTCTTCTCTCATCATCACCACCACCACCAGCAGCAACATCATCCTGGTATTAGTATAATATGAAAAGGATCTATCTCCCAAAGAGATAGAGATTATCTTTAGGTGTGATCTTGTAGTAGCAGCAGCAGCGCTAGCTTCACAGAATTTTGTTCAGAAAGGTGCCTCATAAAGGCCAAAGTGGTATTGATTATTCACACTGTTCCCTTTTATTTGTTCTGCCGCTGTATAATCATCACTGGCTTGTATGTTAGCATCAGAGCATTTAATATTTGTTGAAGTATCTGTTTCACAGACACTTTTATCCGGACCGGCTTCCGCAACAAGATTTAGAATATTTATAGGTATTATAATAATAATATGCCGCTGTGGTATGCTCTCTCAGCTTAGCATTTAAAGTATATTAGGGTTTTTATATAGGTATATTTAGTGCTGGATAATAATCATGATTATCTCTCTATATTTATTATGGTGGCGGTGGTAATCAATAAAAACTGTGAAAGAGAAAGCCAACTTTTTGATAAGCTGTGCACTACAAAGAGAGTAATAAAGCAAGGTGGAAAGCATGGGAAATAATATGCTTTGGAGCGTATTTCATCATGGCAACAACTGGGAAAAGTGAGTGAGGCGAAGGTGGTGTAGAAAAGAATAAAAGTTGTGGTGTGGCTGGCTGAGAGAGTGCGGAGTGTCGGTTGCTTGGTTTACTTTTTGAACACCAGCTTATACACACTTTGTAATGCAGCTGCTGCTGTTGTAGTAGCAGATTCAGCAAAAGAAGGTTTTTTTCTCCTGCTGTAGCCCAAGTGAGTTATCGAATTGCCGCTAACTAAAAGAGAAAGTAAACAAGTTGAGAGTTTGCCATCTCAGTTTCCATAAAAGGATGTTACTTTCCTTGCAGCTATTTTCCAACCGTGATCATGATGTGAAATGATGATGATGATGACGGTGATGAATCAGTACACAAAAACTAGTCAACAACAACATGGTAAAGAGAGAGCTACTACTTTCAGCAGCAAAGTCCCGTTGTTGTTGGTTCTTTATTGTGGGGTGATGGGAAAGTTTTGAAAAACCTTTGTGTGTACTACCACTGATTAATACTCTTGCACATAGCTAGTGCTAAAAAACCAAAATATTTTTCTGCCAACACACAAGCATTACACTATTTTTGGGTGTGTGTGTAAAGTGGCATTAGTTTTGAGAATTGAAGGCTAAAAATAGTTTTATTTTCCTTCGTGAAACGAAAGTTTTTTTTCGTGGTGAAAATGGAAAATATTTCGAATAAAATGACGTGTTCGTCTATCTAGCCACTCTCTCTCTCTCCGCCTGTCTATTTGAAGTGATGTGTGGGAGAGAGAGAGATGGAAAGTTGGTGGAATGATTTGGGCGTGAGAATGAGATTGAAAAAAGTGAATGTAAACATGAAAAATAGATGTGTTGTTGTATGTAATGTTATTCTTTACCTCCCTGCTGCCCTGCCCGCCTCTCCCGCGTCTCTTCTCCTCTTGCTTTTGCTGCCTTGTGTCTACCTTGGCACTTTTGTCTAGCGCTCGATATTATATACACAATTTGACTAGAATATTTGAAGAGAAAAGTGTCGAGCACACAAGAAGGGAAACAAGCACATACACGCAGACAGGGAGAGAAACAGACAGAAAGTGCTTCAAAAAGAGTGAAATAGAATTGAAGGAGAAATAAAGGGATAAGGGGAGAGAAAATGGATGAAATGTGTAGGAGAGAGCTACTCCAATCATATGACATGAACACGCATCCATCCTTTCACTTTGCCGGAGTGAGAGTGAGATGCGGGAAACATAATAAAATACACAAAAAAAGTCGGACCCAGAGAGACTTGCACACACACACACTTACATAAGCTTACTAGCAGAAACAGGCTCTTTCTCTCGCACACACACACTAACACTCACACATGGATTATTTTTACACATAGCAATGCATCTACAAAAAATAATGGATAGGCTGAGAGAAGGTATAAAAATATAAAAAAGAAAAAAATGAGGGAGTGAATGTAAAGTGAGGATATTTCTCTGAAGGGCAGGAAATAAGACCAATCTCAAGAAAAGGAGGCGAAAAAAATGTAGTAAGTAGGAAACAGTGAGGGAGAGAGAGAGAAAAGGAAATAAAACGGAGAGAAAGAGAATGTGAGAAAAGAAGATGGAAAGGAGAGAGCGTGTAAGACAAACGAGATATATTATTCTTTGAAGACGACGAAAAAGCGTACTAGGGAAAAAGCAAGGGGAAAAAATAAAGTGAGGTTGAGACCGGGTTTGAGATGTCATGAATTGTATGAGGCAGGCAGAGAGAAAGAAAAAAGGAAGGACCTGTGGGAGTACTAAACATTTACCATTAGCTCACATTGCTACTACTTTGTTCTGTGTCTGTACCATCAGCACAGAGTAAAAAATATATAGCAGATCTTTTAAGGATAAATATAATGTATTTATTATGTATACAAGTAGGTATATATACAACAGCAGAAGTAGTACATCACTTTTACTTTTTTGTTGTCTAGTGGCAGGGGATATAGTAAAAATACCTTTTTTCTTCTTTGGTAATATGCAGGCATAGTGAAGATAGAGCGTATCATCAGTCAGGATCATCATCATCCAACTGAAGAAGTTTTGGAATAATGCATTAAACTTTTTTTGAGTGATATGGTTCGTTATGTGTATAGGGATATAATATGTAGTTTTTTCATACTCTGAAGAAGCCGAAGTAAAAGTAAAGTGGGGGAGTAAAGTGAGATAGCGAAGGCGAGTAAAAACCTCGAGGGAGTATAAAAATACTTATTTTTACTAAGGAATAAGGTATTTTTTCACTGGTCTATTGCGTTATATATATTCTTCCAGAGTACGTGTGTGTGTGTTCACATGGTTTTCTCTCTTCTCTGCTCTCCCACTCTGGCACTCTATCACGAAGAGAAGAAGGTAGAAAAAATACTGAAAATGAAAGATGAGTGAGGGTGCAAGAAGAAGTGAGGGAACTGCAGACACAACACACGGAGAAAAAAATAGAAAGAAAGAAAGAGAAAATATATAAGACGTTGGTACTCACACTGCTGCGCGTGATATCACCACTTTTTTGTACATAAAAAATTCTAGCAGTGGACTAGCTAGTTGTTGTAATGCTTAGGCTTTTCCTGTAATAATAATAAGCTGGTATGACGTTGAGTAATAATATTGTGCACATGTTCATGTGTCTCTCTTTTTGCGGAGATAACGGGCAGCAAGGGAGAGAGAATAATTCTGTCCGATAGTAATATATTGTAGTTGTGCGTTTTCTAGAGAGAGAGAAAGGAGCCTGAGGAAGAAAGTGAAAGGACGAAGTATATTTTTGGATCCTTAAAATGTTCAAGTAATAAAATGTGTATGGTAGTAAATGGGTAGATAAGTATGTGGGTTGAATGATGTAGGAAGCTAGTTCCTGTGCTAAGGTCTAACAATAGAACATTGTTGCCATGTAACCAGCAATCTAACTAAACATTGCTTAACTTAAATATTTCATTTATTTCTATTTTTGTAGTTTATTTCTTTTGTTTTCTTAGTATTTTGCACAGGGTTGTTTTCCCTTTGCGCTGCTGCTCCTATTTCATTCATTGGTTTCGATTTTATTTTTGTTTGTCATTTGGGTGTGGAGCACAAGTGTTGACGTCAGCCTATCGCTGTTTGTTGTTGTCGTCGTTGTTACGAATGAGATTGGTGTGGTGGCTGTGTGCCTGTAAAGAGTTTTAGATTTTGCTGTAGGAAAAAAATGTCTAGAAATAGACTCTAGTTATTTTTCTGTTGCTTCATCGTCATTTTCAAATTATCTGAGTATAGCGATATCCTTTTTTGCTTTTGCTTTGCCATGTCGAATTTTCGTGCAGAGCAGCACGAACCATTTTTTTGGAGTAGAGAGTAAAAAAACTAACATTTATTTATTCTGTGAAGTAAAAGGAGCTTTGCTAGTGATACTTGTGGTAAAAAGCAACAAGAAAAATAAATGAAACAAGTAAAAAAAGCATGCTTTGAAATGTGCACCAAAGAGAAAAATATGTATTCTTTCTCAAGTGATAGAACAGCACAAGGAAATGGAAGACACAGAAATCAAGAAGCTCACAGAAAGCAAGCAAGTAAAACGTGAAGAAAATAATATGTTGAAACGATGCCGCCGCCCATCTTGAGGAAATAAATATGGAACGTGTTTAAGCTGTAACGAGTCTTTTATCTGTACACAATACACATTAGATGCATATTTGAATATTAGTTTCGTGTCTTGAAGCTTATAAGTCAAATTGAAGAAGAATCTTGTTTCACGCCGCGAGTTCTCACACAAGAAAATGAAACATGCATGCATGATGATCCATCCAAAAAATATCTATAAAAAGCTTCTAGAATTTTATACCGCCACCACTATTCTCATCATCACACTCTGAGACAATGGCCGTACATAAAAAAAGCTAATTTATAGTACTGCAGCATAAAGCACTTGATAAAACATCTTTGGTGCTACCTTTTCCTGCTAGAAAAGTATAGACTCTAATAGTAACAGTGCTGTTCATAAGCTAGTAGGTTTTTTTGAAAGGAGGAAAAAGAAGGCGAGATCTCTGGATCACACACACACTCTCTACTAGCTCTTTTAACAAAACTACTACTTCTATGCACACTACACATCGCACTCTCTATCTGGCATCGCACACTTTATGGCTTGGTTTGTTGGTAGAAGCTATGATGATGACTAATATAACTCTCGGTGTTAACCAATGTGCTCGGAACTTCACACCTCTGTCTATAGTCATCTCGTCTTACGGGAATCATATTACTTGCTCTCGGCCCTTGTGTCGTACGCTCGCTCATGTGAGTTGGAAAACAAGGCCACTCCTTTTATCATCATCATCGGCTGTGGAAGCAGCAGCATCAGCCAACACCACCATCATCATCATCACCAAGAGCAACACCACCACTGCATTCACAAAAAAAAGAGTCATGCCCATAAACGAGTAGTTTTACATGCATAATATTATTATTTATGTGGCAAGAGGAGAGAAAATGCTGGAGCAAAACCGTATATTATTATGCAGGCAAGCAGGCATATACTTACAAATGCAACAAAAATGTCTGCTATTGTTGGTGTGTAGAAAATAAATGGATTTACATATTAGTTTTTAGGGAGGGATATATTAAAGCATAGAACCGATTTTTCTCTCTAGACGTTGTGTTCTTCACACTGAGCTGTGCTGATATTATGGAGTGTGCTGAGAATTGTAAAAGTAATTTCTTCTTTTTTAATGCGTGACGCTTTTGTAGACGTGATAAGAGCAAGACGAAATGCAGAGATAGCAACAGCACCACAGAGAAACAATTCTTAAGTGGTTAAATAAGCTTGAAAAATAGCAAAGTGAGTTTAAATTGGTAAAGTGTTACTATTACACACTGGCAACTATATTGAGTGTGGAGAGTATATATAAGCATATTATGTTGGGTTTTGTGGAGGAGGGTGAATCAAGATAAAAATAGCTTGAAACCATGATACATTCACACGTACAATTCCTGTCAAGTAGACTACAGACTAAAGTATGTGCATAGGCGGGTAAAAATAGGAATAAATATTAATGCTGTTCCAGAGTGTTGCTTTGCTCTTTCTATATAGCTGGGAAAAACGTGAAGATGATGATCATGAAAAGAAAATGAAGTTTTTTTTTCATCATCTTCATCATGATCATGAGTGTGTAGTAGTAGTACTCTTGTATGTGGGGGGTGTTAATTCTTGAGAGCGAGAGAGGAAAAGAGTTTTTAAAAATGCTTCATGCTACACCTCTAAGCTATGTCTACCTACCACACATCCCATCTTCCTCTCTGCTAATACTTAACATTATGCTCCATTCATGGAAGCAGGTATTTTTATGCAGTTTACACAATGTATCAGCCCATGATTAACCCCAAGCACCCTTGTAAACTTTGTTGTTTGTGGGAGTTGCATTGTCTCTCTCTCTCTTGGTTTCTTATAAACATGCACATACGCATGCCATCTTCAAACTTGAAGAAAGAAATTGTATTCAGGGTCTTAGTCTCGTCTGCTGTCGGATTTTAAAGAAAACGTACCATAACATGCAATAATAAACAACATAAAAATGCAACAGAACGCCGAGTATTCTATTTGTTCCATGCAGGCGAGCAAATAAATACATACTGAAATTATGATGAATGTTGGATAAAAATCAGGAATAATGGTTGTGGCTGGCTGGTGTAAGATGATGATGGTTTGTATAGCCACACATATAAACACACACGGAGTTTATATTGTCGCTCTGTTCTGGGCACCCCATGTAAAAATGGCTGTTGTGCATGTCTGGTAATCATGAGCAATAATGAGCATGTAAAGACGAATGATTTCTCTTGCTGAGCGGAAATTGTACGTGTGAGAATTTTTTTTCCTTGTGATTTTCCCCTTGTGATGAAGAGAAGAACAAGCATACAAACACACAGACTGACAAACTTAGCGAGATGAAAAAAGAACACCGTGAATAATAATAGTAATGATAATGTATGAACTCGCTAACTTGAACGAAAAAGTTTTGTGTACGCCTCCCTACTTTAAAATGTAAAGACTTAATTTTCAAATTGTTAAAAGCTGCAAGTACATCACTAAACAAATGATTCACAACTTTTTTTGGCGTCTTACTATTTTTACTTGAAAAGTCATGCTTATATTTCTGCTCCAGCTCAACACGCGCATAGGTATATATAATGAAATGAAAAGGCAGTTTTTTTAGAGCAACCACGCTTTTTATATGCGTGCATAATAAGCTCTTTTCCATTTACGCATGGTTTGATGCAGCTGAATCTCATTGATTAGCATACTTGACAGCCGATTTAGTTGTCGTGTTGCCGGCCCACTAAACTTGTTGGGAGAAATGTACAAAAATATACTTATGATATGATTATTAGTGTAAACATGTTAAATACTCTGGTAAAAAGCTGTTGATCTTGTTGATATCCAAGGGTCCAATATGCAAAGCACATAGCCTTTAAATAGTTCACTTTTTACTTATTTGGTCCGGTAATATAGTTTAAGCTTGTATATGCTCATAGTAGAGAAAAATTGCAGCGTTGGGAAAACTGTTAGGCCGTAGGACAGGAACCTTGCATGAGCGGACGCATTATCCAGGCCAAAAGTATGTTCACGACGACGACGACAACCATGATGATCACGATATCTATGAAATATTCAGTAGTAGTTAATATGCTGCTTACACTGTATTCGTTAGTGTTTTTTTGGTGGAAAGTATGATTGTGGTACAAATGGAAAATGCATATTATTACATTTTTACACGTTTAAATAGCACTAATGTGCATATAAGTTGTAGAAAAGTAATAAAAAAACGAGCAGAGCCAGCCAGTACGACAAAAAAGAAGTGCACACAAGACATCTAGATGAACAGCACGGTGTGATGGTGTGCTTGGTGTGTGGTAAAAGGGACTGGCATGGTGAAACCAAGTGCTTCTACTTTTGTGGGAATAAAATGTGTCGTGTGTTGTACAGTGTAAAAAATATAATGTGAAAAAGCGTGACACGGAAGAAAATAGCTAACTTGCAGCTCACTTCACATGAGCTTGCTGACTAATGGAGTAAAATGACGGAGTGTAGAATATTACAATTCTGACGCTGCTGGTCAGGTGTGGAATAGTTTGGCGAAGAGGAGAAAAAAAGCTGGTATATAGATAAAGCGAGTATTATGGCATGTTGATGTATGCTTTAATTTGGAGAGAAATGAAACAAAGTAGAGAAAAAAATTGTATTGGAGACGCTGAATTAGTCTACTAAGCAATGCATATAAACTATGATATGTACATAACTGAAAGATTCTATTTGTTGATTTGCGTGTACAAGTAATATTACTAATAATAACATGTTGGTAGCTTGCTGTAGTAGTAGTGTTTACATGAAAAAATGGTGCCAACAAAATATCTTCGGCAAAAAAACACAACCGTGAAAATAAGGATGTTCATTAGAAAATAAAAAGGGAAATATTGTTTCCTCCAATTGTAACGTGAAGAAAGAGGTGTAATCAGAGGCACTAAAAAGTAAATAAAATGTAAAGCTCGTGTAGTGTTTGCTGTTTTCACCACGGCAAATTATTTGCGCTCTAATTATTCTCCCCAAAAAACCTAGTCGAAGAACAAATAGGAAGAACATTCTTTTGTTTGGAAAGCACAAAAGCATAATTTTTTAAGACGCCTTGAGAGCCGCCGTTGTTTCAATTAATTGTGTTGTTGTTGACACCGGCACCAGCTTTCCGATTCCAATTTAAATTCAAAAATAAACATTTTTTTCCCTGCATTTTACTTGAGCAATGTGGCATCTCCTGATAAATGTGATTTGCGCAAGAAATCCGAGAAATAAAGAAAATGCTTTTTTCACAATTTAGTTGTCTGTGTGAAATTCCTGTGAGGCACGACTAACTACACTAATGTGCAAGCACAATGGACCCGTTGATTGACTAGTGTGATTTCAAGTTGTTTCCTAGACTGTTTTATGTTTATCGTCACACCTGGTGACGAAATTCGTGTTAAAACCCATGCCAACCAAGTGTCAAAGACTTTTCAAAGAGTTTCACGTGTTTCCAATAACGAATCCAATCTTCAAAAAGTTTTAGAGAGTTTTTCTCAAAATTCCATATAAATTTGTTGTACAGCGAAAATTATAAAACTTAAGTCGTACTTTTTTGGTGTGTCAATAATTTTTTGTCGTGTTAGGGGCAATAATAGCCTGGTAATGATTATCATAACACGTTATGAAAAATATATATAATACGTGCATGATATCAACCAACACCAAGCCAAAAGTGCTGGTCTGTTTTTACACGACACGTTGCATTGCATGTCTTGCGATTATATTATGATGATTGCCTTGTGTGGTGACGGTGTGTTTGGTACTCCCAAAAAACTTGCTCATCTAAAAACCTTCTCTCGTAGCGCTCAAAAGTATTATGCTTAATAATAAATAATGATAATAATCATAATGCAGCATAGCGCACACAAGTGACTCTTTCTTTATTGTTTGTCCTAGCACTTACCATGCCTCAATTCGTATTCCATTTTTTTCTTCTTCTTCTTGTAAAAATATCAATTATGACCCCAAGCTTGAAATACTAGTGAGGAAGAAGGTGAAACTTAACATTGGTGTGATGATGATAAAACACGCTTTGGTGTTTGGATTAAAGTTATTTGTTCCTATTTTTTCCTTAGTTTTTTTCGTTAAAAATATGTGTCGTGCAAAGATATATAAGTAGAAAGAGAGAGGCAAGGGCAAAAAGGGATATTTATTTCTCCGTGCAGAAATATGCTCAAACAAATAGGCACAAATATTACAACAACGGCAAAAGGTAAAAGAGCATAGGACGACGGAATAAGAGGAAAAAATATACAACGGCGATGTGTTTGCGTGTTTCTTTGTTTTGTCTCCGCTCCTGTTGTTTCATTCCTTCTTTTTACACACTGCGTGGTTTTAATTAATGGGCGTATTCAGCCACCAACACCACCATATAATATGTGACTGTGTGTGTGTGTGAGTGAATAGAGCACTCTTTTCCACTTCCATCCACCACTTTTTTTCGTCTTCTTCTGTCACACTATATAAAAAACTAATATTCTTTTTTGTACCTTTATCATCACAAAAACAAAACTGGTGTAATATAAAACATAATCATTTATAATCCCTTTTTCATGTGGAACACGTAATATTATAAGTTCTGGGGTTTTTCTTGACTGTGAACAAGTAAAAAAACTACGTGTTTTCCTGCATTTTTTTGGTGAAATAACAACACAAAATAGTTTATGTAGTATGCAAATACATATTTAGATAAGTGAGTAAGACGTTGTGGCATTTAATGCAAAATATAAAACATGGAGTAAAGAGTCATCTATGATGTGTTTATACACTATACATAAATGTAGCTTGTATAATATTTATTTATTGTAAAAATATGCGTAAAAATGATATCTTAATGGTTTTCGTGGCAGCGGGGTGTGATATGCCAAGTAACTGTTTAGCCGAGTGTGTAAGGATAGTGTATTTGGTTGCTTTTTGGAATACCATGCAATTTTTATCTAAAAAAAATTTCCAAGTCCCACTTACAAAAGTGCTGCTGGACTTGTGTTGTTGTGCAGTAATAGCAATCGTTAGAGAAACGCCGACACCATTAAAACAGTCAGTTTTTATTCAGCTGTTGACTATTATTTTGTGGCGGAAGAGTATTAAATGTACAGCGACGCCACTTTATTGTCCAATGTCATGAGAAAGTATTCAAACTTGGTACGAAAAACTGAACAACTTTTCTGTTGGTTTTTTTGTTATATAGGTAGAAATATTGTAAACGGTTGTTGTTGTAATGGATAGCTCAGAAAAACAAAACAGTGTGTTGTCATGATATGTATAAGTTTTTTAAGGTTTGATTGGCTTGAAAAATAATATAAAGCAAAAGTAATGTTTTTTTCTGTCGCAACTTACATTGTGAAATCATGTTCCAATATAGCCTTCATAATTGCATTTTATTTAAAATTTTACAAGATCATTACCACCACCACAGCAGAAAGCTCTGGAAAAGAGAAAGTTGTGTAAGTGTTTATACCATTACACACGCTGTGACATTTTTTATTATTATGATTATGTAGCAGCCGGTTGCATGTTTAATGTGTGTACCTACCTAAATCGAAAGGAAAAAGCCCGTGACACGTATAAGCAGGGAAAAACATACACAAAGCGCGTTAATATTTTGTTCTTGTTTAAAAAAGTATGTGTGCGGTCTCCTTTTCGCCTGTAGCCAAACACAGGGAGAAAAAATATTAACGAGTTTGGCACTTTTATATTTCTCGTGTTTTTCCATCATCATCATCATCATCCAGTATAAATACTAGAATAGGTACGTGTAGAGTTGAATTATTTTCTTGATAAGTGCTCTTGTCGTCCACACAGGAAAAGATTGCGAATAGTTTATTCATTCAGAGGTGGTGGTGGTGCTTATGTTTATTTTAGCACGAATAAATATTAACTGGCTCTATAAACACCTTCATTTTTATTGCTTTTTATGAAACGCCTCACTCATGAGTGCTTTCTGGACTTATGGCTTTAAATAAAAAAGTACAACAATAATTTTTGTGAACTAACTTATAAACCATATAAACTACTAAGCTTTATGGATTGGATAATGGGTAATGATCATAAAGAATGTTGAGATTATGAAACAATTCATCTAAAAAAATTGTAAAATGAAAAATAATTACTTTGGGAAGCTGATGATGATCCCACAACCGTATTTTATTACAACTTTATACCTTATTATTATTATGGCATGATATGTTTTCTGGTCATCTTTAACCCATCACATATATGCCATTAAAAAGAACTGGTTGTGTGTCTTTTGTGCAGTAAGGCAGTTTATTAATACGACATCTTTTTATTACACCCTCTCGCCATATTTTCCCGATTTACTCGAAACATTGTCTTGTGCGTTATCTTCTTTTTATAGTTTGGCGAAATGGTTTTTTACTCTATTTCCGAGAAGCGGAGATATCTATTCTCTCTTAGAAGAAGATAGTAAAAAAGTCCGGATGTGGTGGGTGTCTCTATACTCTACACAAAGCAATGCGTCTCTGAAGAAATGCTTATGAGTTCTTGGAATTATTAGCTTTTTTAAAAACATATTTTTTATTTCTCAAATGAAAGATAGATAGAGAGAAAGAAAACGGTGGAAGTTATTTACTTGATCACGCTTTACTTGTAGTATTATAGCCAGATACAATCCTGTGATTGTACTGTGTACAACATCATAAATGTACCAAAGAAAAAGTTGATAGTGGTAAGCAGCGCGATAGTAATAGTAATGAAGATGGTGCTAATAATAATAACATGGTATAAGAATGGCACTAGTTTTCTCCCAGTCCAGCTCAAAAACTAATCTTTGATCAAACATAAAAAAGCCTTTAACACTATTTCCACATTCAATCCATGTCATTTCACGTGGTCTTCCAAAAACGGACTTTTTTATACGGCTGCTGCACACAAGCTTTCTAATTTAGAGTCTTGTCAAAAGAATCAATGAGAAAAAAATGAATGAATGGGAAACATTATACCTATATGTTTTTCTGTGTGCTCATGTTTGTGCATGCTTGCTCGTTCGTGGGTAGAATCGTCAAAATTAAATGCAATGGAGTTTTCCTCAACTGAAGTTTTATATACTTTTTTTACTCATTCTGGACCAAAGCTTGAGCAAACAGGGAACACAATCTTTATTTTTGAAAAACCAACAGTTTCTCACTAAAAATCTGTTTTTATCTTTATGTACCTCTCTCACTGGTGACTGGTGCAATTTCTCAGCTACGATTATCAATGAAGCCAAGAAAAACATTTCTTTGAAATGAAGTAATGAGCAGTTTGTGTGCATGTTATCCTCTCGTTTTTTTACGATCATCACCCTGATTGATTATAATGATGGGATTATTCGTCGGGATCAAGTCTTAAGCCTACGTATATTCTTTTGGTATATAATAACTTAAGCAAGGGATTTTATTTGTAGATTTTTTTTTCTTGATTACTGTTGCAGTTTGTACTTTGGGAAGGGATGATGGTGTACGTATAACTTTATTATTTGTGTGTAAGGTTATGTAGCTATTTTTTAACACATGTACCCTGTACCATCATCATTCTCTCAAGATAGTCAAGTAGTCAATGGGACGGGTACGTACAAATTGCCCCACCTGAGCATATACAAGTTTTTTTCGAAACATGCTTCGTGTGCATTTATTCAGCATTCCAAAAATGTGTGCATAATAAGCCGATAAGATTGATGACTACTGGTAGAAAAAATTGCAGAAATGATAATCAGGATGAAAAAGTAGGTAAATAAATATAATTTAATAATAACGTATGAACTTTTAACAAGCAGTCATTATTTATTTGCACAATCTGATTCTTTGAAAGGCTCATGCTTTACAACTGAGCAGCAGGGAAAATTGAGTTATATTTCACATTTTCGTCAATTGAGGTGCTCTTTTTGCCAATACAAAATTCCACTGACAAGAGGCAAGGGGTACTAAAAGAGTGATTTAATCATAAGCTTAAAAAAGTTAAACCAAGTGCGCCTTGCATAACAAATGTGTATGCATGCATTTTTATGCTTGCCAGTCTGTCTGTTACTTGTACTTTTTTTTGGACAAGTGTGATTAGATACTTGTAAAACAGCAGCAGCAGCAACAGAATCCGAGAATCCATTCTGCAATTTGTGCAAATTGTATGAATGAATGAAACTATCAAAAAAGATGGCTATTACGCTGCTCTCTGAGTTTGAACTGAACTGACTCTGTATTTTGTTTTATGTTCATATTCCCGTCAAAATCACCCAGTCCATATTATAAAACACATGAATTATGCATTTTACGTACAGGGAGAAGTCATACGTAATCCTAATGGTGTATGGATGGATGGATTCAAATGCGCAGTTTTGTAAATCGCACTATGGCACATTGGGTTATGATTAATGTGCCGTAATTTATACCTTTGGGTGTAGTCTACGAACTTGAATGAATGTTGTAAATTGCCATCACCTCGAAAAACAATCTGTCCGCGTGTGTACACATAGCTGTTTCACAGCTACCTATAAAAGATGCATAACATTATATCTTGTTGTTGCACAAGATTTGTAAATGTTTAGTATTTTTTCTGCGAAACGATCTGTGTCCTCCTCCACCTCCTACTCCTTGTATACAGGTTATTGCTCATAATATAGGTATGCTCCCTTATACATAAAAAAAGTTCCTTTTTATTTGACGGTAAATGAT
Source organism: Entomobrya proxima (assembly GCA_029691765.1). Classification (NCBI taxonomy): domain Eukaryota; kingdom Metazoa; phylum Arthropoda; class Collembola; order Entomobryomorpha; family Entomobryidae; genus Entomobrya; species Entomobrya proxima. The sequence goes on along the minus strand of CM056173.1, from coordinate 42,572,532 downwards.
GACGTGTTACAAATAGGATTGAACAGTTTACTTTAAAATAATTCATTAGGATCAGCCAAAAATGAGATATGGGTACAGGGTGCGCATAAGAAGAATAAAAAATGAACATGCCAGTTAGTAAAGTGCATAATTTGTAACATTTTGTTGTACATTGACCAATGATGATGCTCAGCAATAACATTTGAACATCTCAATCATTTTGCTGTACACTGCTTTTTGGTATCTATCTATGCTCGGGTGAGGGGATGGTTGAAAAAAATGATGGTGCTGGTGTGGTACAAATTGGCGTATTCACAGCACGTCAGAAATAATGATTTCTGCAACTGTCATCTTCTCTCTCACTCTGTCATTCAGGTCATGTCTTTGTCTGGTCACTCGTAAAAAAAGATATGTACGTACTACCCAGCTGCTCCAATATATGCTCACTGCTCACTCATCTACAATTTTTGACAATGATTTCCGCTATTAATCGGGGTTTAATTTTCTATTTATTTGGTTCGTTTTGTTCAAAGCAGACGATTCTCAACTCGATGCACAAGTACCAACCCCGCTTTCACTTGGTGAGGGCTAACGATATTCTGAAGCTACCGTATTCAACATTTCGTACCTATGTTTTTAAAGAAACCGAATTTATTGCTGTGACGGCGTATCAAAACGAAAAGGTAAGGCGTACTAACAATGTTGTCATGTTTTTTCAGTGTGTGGACAAATCAATTGTTTATGAAATAATAATTAATGCAATTTTCAAACCCGGACCAAAAACAACAAGGTTGATTATACAAAGCAATTACTTAACTTTATCTTTTCTTTTTTAGATAACGCAACTCAAAATCGATAATAATCCATTTGCCAAAGGATTCCGGGATACCGGTGCTGGAAAACGAGAGAAAAAGTGAGTATTTTTTACTAAACTCTATTTTCTTATCTCTGTCAAAACACTATGTTCAATCATGTACCGTCATGAAGTACTGACAAATTCGCACTTTTTTCTACCTTTAAAAGTCAAACCCTGTCAATTAGACGTGTTCTCTTTTTGCTACCGTAGATCAAAAAATACAAAATATTTAACCCAGAGCCAATTTAATTGGTAAACATTTCTACATGGCAATTAGGTATTAGGCAAGTGTTTCACCAAAGCCGAACAAAATGTGGGCACATAAAAAACGCTTTTAATAATTCCAGCCTCACCTCATCAAGATAATGTGATGGAAGCAGACGTTAAATATCTGTTGTCAGATAAAATAGAAGCAAGCAAGCACACACACACCGTTGCCCTCTGCAGTTTTCCTCAAGTGACAGAAGGGCTTAAGTTATTATCCTGCTCTCGTTTTCTCTAGTATTTGCCGAGCATTGGTTCTATTTTATGATTATTACTATTATTCCACACTATGAATTTACATACGTCGTTCTTCCTTTATGTGATTATTCATTGAGATTATTCACAATGATCTGGGTTTGGTTTGCAGCAAGCAAAGCTGCGAAAATGTATAATACCTTCTTATTTAAAAAATGGTCAATAGGAAATATTTCGTGTATTTTTTAATCTTCTTCTTCAAGTCTTCTTGTGTGTGTGAGTTAACGGGTGACCAGTGAAACAAGCATGTTTTATCGCATAAAAAATATTGAATGGGCTTTTGAACGACCACCGATGATGATGCATGCATTTGTGTAAGCTATACACATGTTAAGATCTGTTAAGTTAACTTGTAAGACAAGCTCTGGACAGGATGGACTTACCAAAAAAAGTACCTAAGCGCTAATTCTTATATAAAGCCTGGTTTTAATGTTGTTGCCTATTGTGTGGTGAAGAAGGAACCGTCGTCAGCTTTTGAAACATTTGCATATTTTATTATATTCCGTCGAACAAATGAGCGTGTTGCGTAGACACATTGAACCGAAAGAGGTAGTACACACCATTTGATCGCGAAATTAATTAATACGGATGTTTGTCTGCTTGATGATTGTGAACCACATAAGTAAGGCCAACTTGCGTACAATGCCTTTTTAATTCTGTCTGAGTCTCTGAGTGAGTGAGTGCAAGCAGCCAAGTATTTAAAAGCAGACGTAAATGAATTGATAAAAAAAGAGTTTTGAAAGGCGATTTCCAACCTTTTTATATCATTTTCCACGCTCTCCTCATTAAAATTAGTTGGTTTTGTTGTGTGTTGTGTTGTTTCATGCGTGCTTGATCATCACATCGTCACATATTGCGGCTTAGCAACAGTTGTTCAAAAGGGGTAGAAATAATTTTCAGTTCTTTAATGCTAATAATAATAACCATAACAATAGTTTATAAATGCAGAACAGTAATGCTGTTTGATCTGGATGGATAGATAAAAGTAAATAACGTTTTCCGAGAATCTATTTTATTCATAAAGGAATGAAAGCGCATTCTTTAGTGATTTTTACCGACTCGATATAAACTTGCCATATTTGCCAATTTTCTTTAGAAAAAAATTAATCAATTGTAAAAATGTATGATATGGTTCATTGGGCAAAATATTGGATGGCTAAGTGATTCAAAAACGAAAAATGACACGAGAAAAGATTTACCAACCAATTAAATTTGAATCAACTTGGCACCGACAATACATAATCCAAAACCAAAAATATTGGTTAAACTATTTGTATGTCCAGTGAGGTGAGTGTCAAAGAGCACCAATATTTTTGGTTGGTGGCCAAAAAATCTAGGAAAAAGTGTGGATGAACGTGCTTGGCAGTTTGCTTGAGGGAATATTTTGATGACCGAGAGTCGACCGCAAAATAGCACCAGCATGTATATTTTATAGACAGGTGAACATTTCTTGGGGCAAGATGTCAGACAAAGAAAGAATCACGCACGGAGATTTTCCATTTTTTGCATTCTTCATATTTAACCATGTGACAATAAAGTATGCTTTCAAAAGCGTTTTTCTTAGCATATTAGCAAGTTTTTTGTGGTATTTTGATCAGTTGTAAATGTCATCATTTGAGGGAAAATCTACTAACTTTGTCCAAATTATTATTATGATGATAAGCCAGAAAAAAACTAGTTTCTTTTTTCAGAATTTAGTGAATAGCTAATTGGAGTAAAACATGAGTATATTTTCGTTGAGTACCGCAAAAAACTAAATAAATCAATAGAGTGCCAACACCAAGCATGTAGTTTTACATCTGTAGAGTTAGAAATAACACACTGCCACCAGAAAAGTGTCTTGCCGAAGGAAAGAGAGAAACGAAAATGATGTGTGTAGGTAAAAATCTGTTAAACAAGCTATTGAGTTTCCTCTACATAAACATAATAGATTTCTTGTTCTCTATCTGCATCTTGTTCGTCTTCCTCTTTCAGTGAAATAATTTGACAGGAAAAAACTTGGCGTCAGACAGAAAAAAAACGATTCCCGAAGAAAAGAGGTAGGAAAGATGAAGAAGAAGGCAACTGTTCATCTTTTTAGCTTTATGGAGTAGATGAGACTGCAAACCAAACCAACTTTTGCGTTTCGTTGAAATGCATGAAAGCTCGTAAATTTTTCCGCTGTTTAAAAAGAGTAGGTTTGATGATAGTATAGGGTTTACTGTGATGATGATGCTGGGAAAAAAGATGCACATTTATAATGCCATCTCACTCTCTCATGATCATGTTTATAGGGATTAAAAAGCAGAGAGAGATGAGATGATGATACTACAGCAGCAATGCAGCAGCACTAGAAATACAACAACAAGAGCTGTGCTTGAATTGCTACCGTTTTTGTGGTGTGTAAATCTTCTCCCAGAAAGACAACCACAAAACACAACACTGTCTTTTTGCGTCTAATTAGCTGAAAGTCTATTAAATGTTTTTAAGTATCACCACCATTCTCTTCCTTTCGCGGTCGGTATCTTTTGAACTTTGCTCGAGTGATGATAAGTGTTACAACTAGAAGCAACAATAACTGCACACAACAACAACAGTTCTCCCAGGACGCAAAGCAAAAGCGTAAAATAATACAAAGCAATAAGCAGTTTTTTTTTTAAAGTACACGGATATTGTGTGTATTCAAACATGCAACTACAAAATATTTAGATGATTTTAATGATCCTTTTTTACTCATCATCATTGCATATCATATCTGTTTCGTGGTGTGAGTGTGTGTACATAAAAAATGGAGATTGAATCTTTGCCTCTTTCTGTGTAACCGACTGACTGGGTTTTTGTCAGATAATAGCACCTTTTATGTTTCCTTGAAATATATAAAAAAATGTTCCATACTATTTTACTGACCAGGTCCAGTAAATTCCTTTTTTAGCATAGTGTGATATACTGCATATGCTATTAAGACCAGAAGAAAGAAAGAGGTAGGCTTTCTTAGAAAGTATTAATTATGAACCGTGAGGATTAATAAATTATAAACTGCAAAAATAATTACAGAATGAATTGTCCAGTAATTATCCCATTTGGCACACACACAAACAAATACATATATATATTCAGCAGACATAATAATTGATATTCAATAATAATAGGAGTAGTATGTAGTACAATATTTCTTTATTCTTTTTTCAAAATACCACGCCATTCTGCCCCAACGTGTTATTCCTCTCCCAAGAAAATTAGTGTAATAAAATTAAAGGCGCTTCAGTTTCATTACCACTTGGTAAATACTGTAACACCCGAGAGACGTCTTTGTTGCTGTTGTTTTCTCGTTGTGGTGTGGTGGTAATAGCAGTTGTAGTCACTCTTTCGCTATTCCATTATGCATGGAATAAAAATTAATGCTAATAATAAAAGCCGCGCGGCAAGAGAGGAAGTTAGTATGGAAGTTATTATATTGTAACGTTGTCGTCTTTAACTGCCATCATTATCATCATCGTCATTTTCATGCCACCATCGCGCCACTATAAACACCACCACCGTTGATACATATACGCAGAAAATTTTTCTTTTAGAGTTTTTCTTAAGAAGAAATAAATATTATTATATAAAAAGCTCTTGTTTTCTGGCAGCTGGGTTTCACAGTATAATTGCGTGGTTGTAATAAATGTTCCTTTTCCATACGGTAATCTATCTATATTGTATTATATATATGGCAACGTTCAACCAGCTACAAAACGCCATCTCCGCTACAATTTTAATGAAGCTTGCAAACTTTTACTCGCAACTTCTTTTTTAATGCGCATCCAAACAACGTGCACACAAACACACACACACTCATTTTGCGGCAATAACAGAAGTAAAAGCAATTATACATAATGTGCGGAATGTTCCACCGCGTCGCGTTGTCATATTTTTTTATTTCTTCGTCTTGATGTTTTGTACGTGTGTGTGTGAGTACAACGGAAAAAGAAGAATATAAAGACGGTAAAACGAACGGGAATTATATTGTCACTTTTTTGGTGGCGTAGATATCCTTTTCACGGACATTAGGGCCAGCACATTGCGTAAAATTCTGATTATTTATGAATGGAGGAGACTATGATAATTGAATGTGGTTTTCATTATACGAGCTTCCGTCGTCTCATTGTTATTGCCCAGTTTTCTCCCCGTCCCCACTACCACACGGACATTATACAGCTTGTAGCACACATTCACATTACATTATTTTTATGTAAAGAGAGAGAGAGAAAGAGGAGCATGGTATGTTAGTCATCTATTCATCATCAATCAGCTGCCATAAACCTCTTAATTAACCATCCGACAGTTTCTTATTACGGTTAATCACGTTTTTGTTCCTTTTCCACTTTATGTGATGTGCACCCTTTCATAATACACAGAGTCACTGGCTTATTATATATCCTGTGCCAGAAGAGGAAGATTGTTATACAACATGTTTGTGTTGGTTGGATGGATGGATAGAGATGGATGCGTGTATTTTTATAGTGAAGCTTTTTTTAACATACAGAGTCCAAAAGCATTCCATAAAAACGTCAGCAAAATAAAAATGTGTTGGTGAGTGGGTGCGTTTTGTTCCTATTCTTTTAAGCATTGTGTGTGTTTTTGTAATATAAATAGGTACATAATATAGGCACCAAGTTTTTTTTGTACATTTGGTTGACACACACACAGTAGAAGCTATTGTTCTTAGTGTAGTGGCGGCGTTGACGGTGGTGGTGGCACTTTCTGGATGATGTTTGTTTGTTATTATTACCCTTTTATTTTTCTCTCTGTGTGGTGGTGGTGGCGGTGACGGTGACTGCTTATGATTATTATGGGTTTGGGCTACAACGGAATGGGCAATGGCCAAAGTGGTGACACTCTGGTGACAGTTATAATGATGCACCAAAATAATGTATGAGCATTTCCCAGCAAAATTCGGTTATACAAGTAGCCAGTGATATATTTTTGCTTTGAAAGGCAAATGTAGGCGGAAAAAAATTGTCTTATAGAAGAAGTAGGTTTTTTACGCTTGAATATTATTATTGTGATTGTCACATGATGGGAGGATACTTAAAAAAGTTACGTGGGTTTGGTATATTTAAGGATGATGATGTAGCCATGTTTGCATGCATTATGTATTTTTACTTGGCTTATGCATTTTTTGGATTTTTATCCCTTTGTTTACCCGTCTTTTGGCAACGGTGGCTCTAAGTGTACAAGGAAAACTTTTCCAGGGAAAAAAGCAAAGGCATTACATTTGCATATTATGTTTTTACGCTTTCGCGTGTTTTGGTGGTGGTGGTGATATGATTATGATGGTGCTACTGCGAACTGTTTCTGGTAGTGCTATTTTGTATATTTATAAGTGTGACACGCCACACAGTCACACAGGCGAGAGTTGTGGCTGTGTGTATAATATACTTACTACCTTTTTCACTCTGTGTGTGACTCTCCTAGTTTCAGTTTTCATGAGGAAACTGCCATAAAAAGGAGAGTGGAAAAAGCCACGTCTACAGTCAATTGAGTCACACTTGACTTTTTCAGCTTTAAAACATGCATGTATAATGTAGCATTTCACTGTGTTCTCGGGCTGCTCTGATGTGTTTGTGTGCTCATTTAGCATTTCACTTTTCTCTCTTTTGCTTTTTTACTCTTTGGCTCTCTCTCTTCTCTTTTGCTCTTGTTCAGGGCAATGGTGTATATAGAGTACAACAACCGTGTGGGGAAAATGGGAGAAAAGAGCATTAGAAAATTGGAACCGGCTTGCATCATTAATTAAAACACGACACTATAAAACACAAAACAGGAGGTTTCAATTCCGCTTTGGCGGAGAGCTGTTTAGTTGTTTATGAGCTGGCTTGTATTTTTTTCGTCTCTTTAGTTTTGCTGAGTTTGTTACTTTGGGATGCTTCTTTTGCGCCGTTTTTAGCTTTTCGGTCTCTTTTTATGCAAAGTTGACTGTGTAAAATATGTAAAGTGTAGAGCTGTATAATATTACTAGATTGAAAAGGCGACAACGACAGGGCAGGACAAATAAGGCGAATAATGTACGCACACTTATTAAAACACATTAGTAAGTATATGCATATTAGTTTTTCCACCAACCAATCTGCTCATTTGTAGTTTCACTTTGTACGCTGAGCACAGAGAAGAGAGAAGAAGATAATCAAATTAACGTGCGTAATGAAATTGCAAGCCTTGTTGTTGTTTTGTTTCCCTGATAATTCTCGTGACAACTTTATCGAAAACTAGGGGACAAGTAGGCAGGCTAAAAAGCAAATGAAATGCGTCACTGGTTGATGGCATAATATACTACTACAGACACTGGCACTATTGTCTGGTGAAAATTAGTGGGTCATAAAAATTCCCAAATCATTGTGCTTTCAAGCAGGAAAAAATTACCTTTTCTTTTTCTCAAATAACCATTTGCGTCTATTTTTTGAATGATGTTCAAGCAGATGGTGACGACGACGACGACGGTCATGACATGACTGGCGATAGTAGACTTTTTTATATTCTAAATTAAATTTAGTTTTTGTTGTTTATACTGCGGTCATGCTATTACGCCATAAAAACGAGAAAAGAAGCTGTTGTGCAAATAGTGAAGATGCCACCGACGCGGGTAATTAATATAAATAAACTGACAATGAATTGGTGGTGTTGAAGAAAGGCTGTTGCAAGTTTCAACACGGCTCATTAATTGCGTGCTAAGAAATTGACGAGATGTGATAATGAGATGACATTCCAAAAAAACCAAAAGCGCACATGATGATGAGTACATAACAGTTTGTGTCACGCATATGCATCCGCTTTTTCTTCTTCTTTATAGATTTGCATTCTGTTGATGTTCAAAATGAAAAGAGAACAATGACAGTAGTAGTAGCAGTTGTAAAAATAATAGGCAATATTATTGTCAATTTGCTGCTTTGTAATGTCAGTCATTTGGTTAAATGCTACTCATGTTTAGGCATGTCCACTTACATGCATGCCTACATGACAAAAAAACAAAAGGCAACAGTAATAAAACTCATTGATTCTTCGTGTTGAATCGTGAGGAATATGAAATGAAGAAATTGAGGGTAGTAGTGGTTTGTGGTATGCTTGTCAACTTGTCATACAACCGGTAGCACTAATAACACAACAACAATGTGTACGGAATAATCTTATAAACACACATGCATGCATAATTATGCAAATTGTTGGCTGGTCAGCAGCACTCTAAAATTCTTATTGTTTTCAAAGTGATGAAGGACACATGAAAAAGTGTCACAGAATGAGGGTTTTTCAAGGATCTCCGCATACTACACTTGACTTGAACTATTTTCTAACCTGCAATTTTTCATCTTGTAAGTTTTATGCTTTGCACAAAATTTATCGGACAAGAATAATATTCATTTTATAGTGGACCGGCTCTCTCAGCAGTATACCAAATCATGTTTGTATGAACACCATCTTACAAAAGGAAAAAAAATGTAGCATTTTATTGTAATAAATTTTGTAATTGCTCGTTTTTACTGCTTTTGCAATTGGTCGTTTCTAGTAGACTGCTTGATATAAAGTTTGTCGTGAGTTTTTGAATGACACTAATGTGTATTACGTATGTCTCTGTTGATTCTTTGATCTTGTCATCAAAACTCTTTTTAGTCAAATGCTATATTTTGCCCCAAGGAGACAGCCAGAGAGAGAGAGGTAATAGAGTACCTATACGTTCCGCTACTGCGAAATATACATTTCGACGGTTGACTGTGTGCTGGTGACTCTGTCGACCTCATTAGGATTTTGATGTGTGTCAAAAGAGAATACATGGCAGGAGCGATGGCCAAACTGATAAGTCCGTCTAAATTAATTATTTACATCAGAAAATAATATCAAGCGCGCTGGTAAATAAGTTGGTAAATTCCCTTGAAAATATAAGATGGAATTTCGAGAGAGAGTAAACAAGCGCTCGATAGACATGCAAGGTTGCCACAGAAAAGAAAATTATTCCCAAAGTGGCTGGCTCTGAGCTTTTGGCTTTTGTTTTCTCATCTTTGAAAAGGAGGAGACAATGAAGCAATTATTTATGACAAGCGTTAAATATATATTATGATTTCTCTGGCTGTCGGATACTGTTTTTATGAGTGCATTATTTTGTCGGTCATACACACTGTCATGTTGTCGTCATCAACAAATCACACACATACACACAGTTTCCTCTTCAGTATTAAATGATATAGAGAGTAATGAAAATAACAATCATCATCAAGACGTCGTTTTTCCTAACTAGATGATACTTAATTTTGACAGTTTAGCTCCTCTTATTTTTTGTGTGGTTAAGTGGTATGTGTGTTTAGCTGACAATGTGTGAATGGTATCACATTGTTAAATTTGAGCATAAAAAGTTTCCTTAAAAATGCAAAACACTCGCGAGAGTTTAAGAAGGTGACGTGATGATGATGATTAAAATAAAAATAATGAATGAAAAGAATGAATGAATGAAGATTTTTTATGTATTTTCGTGAGTAGTTTACTGTAATTGCTGCAATGTTCAGTTTAATAACTTTGAGGGTGTCCTGTGTGCATGCTCTAACACAGAAACTAACTTCCTGCCATTGTTTCCGTACTCATCGAACTGCTGCTATAAGGTGATACACGGGGACAAGATGACGCGAGAGTCATTCATGATGTTTTTTCCAAAGTCGAAAACTTGAAAAATATGTAAATACTAGATTTTTTACAAAAAAAAGTATTGCTTGAGCTGTCGAGACATTTGCACGCAGGCAGGTAGGCAGACACACATCTTTTCAAGTTTGCATGTCGTGACTTGGCTTGTGTGAGAAGAACTCTGTGAGGTGGTGTAAAGTTTGGTTTGTGCGGTGGCGTATTATTATCCCTTTTACAAAATGACACATTAAAAAACGGCACAAACTGTGAGAAGCTGAGTGGAATGTGGATTCTGTGAATTCCGCAACAAAATGTAGATTTATGTGAGTTTCTCTCTGAGCTGAGCAGTCAAACGAAATGTGGCGGTTGGCTTAATGAGCACCAAAAATACAGCGACTTTCCGGAGTATTTTTGTTTTTAAAGCCCTAATATTTCGGGTATTATATGCTCAACTTGTAAAAAAGAGAATATAACAAGGTTGCATATTTGTCATTTTTTGCACATGTGAGAAAAGGGTTTTCAGGAAAGTTGATAAATATTTTAAAGAGAAGATAGAGATAATGAAGCGTTAAGGCTTGAGTAGCCAAACGAAAACATGTTTTAAAGCAAATGGTTGGATGGGCCTTGATGGTGATTCAATCTTTTAGTGTTCTTTACAGAAGAAGACTCTGTCTACGTGTGAAGAAGCAGAGTAGTATATTACGCTACAACTGTTTTGCTGATAAGCCATGTGTGTAAGCAAAGCAGAAACAATTTATGAGGAAGACGCGCAGAGAGCAGCGCAGTAGTAGAAAAGAGAGGAGTTGTGGTTGGATGCTTCTACGGAGCCTTAAAATATGCTTGAATTGAGTGACAGTTTGCTTAGGCGATGACCCATGGCGAACTGTCGCGACAAAGTTTAGCTTTCATGTTAGCCGGCATTCTTTTCGCTGAAGCCGAAAAAGATTCGACCTTTTATGCCTGTGCCTTTTTCTCTGTCTTTGCTTACGTAGTAGGTTTTCCACATTCTCTATGCTAAAGGTATTTAAACATTATGGCGTAATCGTTAGTTTACATACAAGTTAGGAGGAAAAAATGAGACAAAAATTGACTGGTGATGTTTCTGGCATAAAAAATATATTTCGTACGAAGAAGACAATCCGTTTCTCAAAACGGGGGAGGAAAAAGTCATCCTCTTTAATGGGTTGTGTAAACAGCCATATCGCTTACTTTACTCCTACTTCAACTCTGACAACTAATCCAGTTCCGTAGAAAAGTATCCCAATTTCAGACTAATTTGTACAAACGACGACGGCTTCTTTCTTTTGAGAACTGTGTTTTACTCCTTTTGGCTTAAGGAGCGAAAAAAAGGCTTGTTATCGCCTTGTAGTATTAAAGAGCTTAGTAGTAATTTTTGTAATTATCATTTTTTATGTTTAAATGAAATAATAAGCATATACAATAGTATGGGTGTGTGTGTGTGTGTATGTGCGTGCGGGTTCATTTTTTGTATTTGGTGTTCATTAACATGTTTTTGGTGTCGGTGAAAAGAGGACATTATCACAAGTTTGTATAAACAAATTATTTTATTCTTTGGCCTGCGCGCTGCTGCTATTTTTGATTCTTACCTCATGCGTTGTTGTCGGCGTTTACGCCTTTTGATAAGTCAACTTGTTATTCCGTCGACCATGAGCCAAATTAAAAGGAAGCATTTTGTCACTTGAAAAGTCTTCATCAATTTTTATTGGCGTTGGATTGGATTGTAGGATGACGAGCATAATTTTTCCGCTGTGATCTGATCTCCTTTTTTCCAGCTTAAAATTGTTTAACATCCTTCGTGACTTTTATTAACCTCCGTCATCATCACAGCACTTGAGTGTCCAAAAGCTCCTGCTTAAAAAACTAATAATAATATTATAAGCTTGTAGTGTATTTAATAATTAATCTGGTGTTTTTGCATCGTTAAGCTCTGTGAAAACAGCGTTTGTAACTGTGGCGGCGGCAGCGGCGTCGGCGGTGTGAGTGCATGCGAAGGTATTATATGGGTTTTATCATGCCATGTTTAGCTCATTAAACACAGACTCAAAGAAAGCCGATCGCCAGTGTTCTTATAGTTCTTTCTTCTTTTCTGTGTGTGTGTGTTGTTGCGTGGTGGTATGAATTTCATTCTCTAAGTAGATCCCATGATGCAAATTCCGTGTTTAAAAATAGCGCAAAATGTGTGATGTGAACATCTTTCAAATCCAGTGTGATCCGATTTTATGGGCTTTACATGGCTATTCTCAGATGTGGCTTTGCAAGTACTTATTTTTAAAAATAAAACAAAATCCGGCTATTTAAATAAATATATAAAAATGTTATGCTGCACATATTGTGTTCTTGAAGAGTCTCCAAAAAACAAAAGAATTTTCTATATGCTGCTTTCTGACCCCTAAAGAATTTTATCAGAGAAAAAGATGCAAACGATTTTAGCCTGCTTATTGCCGTCGTCCAACAGCATATCACACACACATCTTCTGTCTCTATGCTGGAGTTAGCCTCGTAGTAAAAATCATCATCATAAATACATGACAATAAATCCAAGAAAAACTAAAGAAGGAATTTTCCTAGGAATTGGGAAATATTTTTAAAACACTGGCGTACTCCAAGAAAAAATTCTACACATACCTGTAATGAAATTACATAAATAGATTCCATTTTTACCCTTACAAAAGGTAACAAGATGAGAAGGTGGCTTAAGAGTCCTTTAGATATACGAGTGGAATTAAAAGGAACAAACTAAAAGTGACAAAAAACGTCGTTTTTTATAATACCCTTTTTGTAGACAAATGTCACTCCTCTTGTAAGTGAGTATGTACCGACAGCTCGTCTGCTGGTTTCATCACCCGACAGATCGAGCTTTAAAGCCATAAGTTGTTGTTGTTTATGTATTTTTCTTGGTGTTTGTTGCTTCTTAAGTGTGTACTAGAACTTTATCTACTTAAGTAGTAACTTTCCTACCTGCCTGATCTTCATGATGATGTTGACGATGGTCGTTGTCGTCGTCGTCGTATTTTTTACTAAAGACAGACTCCATTTAACCAGGGAATATTGAAGAAAGGGTCTTGTTCTCGCTTAAAATAATAACCCATTTACACCTACGGTAGTGGAATAAAAGTTGCTACTTTTCAGTTCCTTATCTGTTTGAAATATGTACCTGTTACAAAGCACCATTATTATTACGCTGTTTTATCCTACTCACTCACACTCCCCATCGGTTTTTGTATTGTATTATTTTTTCGCTGTGTCAAATGTAAAAAGGTAGACGAAGGCCTCCCCGTTGATCTTTCACCATTTTTTATGATTCACGTCATTTATGCCATTCTCTTGCGTAGACGTGGACGTGATCCTTTACCTTTTTACAATTTATATATACCGCTTTCAACATTATGCTCTTTTGTCGTATGCCCACCACTTTTTTTTGTTTCAAATCCGTTTACGTCAAAGTATCGTCATCATCTTATGCCACAAGGGAATTGCAAAAATAACTGCGCTTCCTTTTTCTCAGAGCAAGATGATTGAAATGTCAATTTTCATACAAAAGTATGCAGAAAAAAGTTCACACCGGTATGCAGCCAGACAAGACGAGTATACCAATTACATTGAGAATTTTTCATTCTACGTGTGCAATTTTATTAGGCTTGTTTACCAAGAAGAAAGGCTTATTTGTTTTTCAAGCAGCAATTTACGCGTACTAAACAGGATTTATTTACGTTTATTTGTTTTGCTGGTTCACGGTGGTGGCGATGACGGAAAAACAGAAAAGGGAACTTACCACTTTTATCGCCATATACATATCATCCGATCCTATCATAGAAGATATTATTCTACTCATTTTGCCGACCACCACCAGCACTACTGCTCTGGCTACCTTAGCAGCTTTCTCATCATCCCCCTCTTTTATTTCATGGTGACGACGACAATGACAATAACAACAGCAACATAATGGATAATGTTTTGTTGATGATGATACGGCATAGTGGGAATAATAGGCAAGAAAACGGAGACTCTCCGAAAAAAATACACACCTAGTTCAAGTTCATTATTATTAGCTGATGAAAAAAGTGTATAATGCACACACAATGAGGTGTTAGGTCTACACAAAAAGTTTGATGCTGCTCTGCTGTTAGTGTTGTTCATGATGATATTTTTTGTTGGGGAAGCATTTAATAGCTGATTTCCGTGACAGTCACCCAATCCAGTAGTCATTTTCGGTGCATATGGCATTGCTTTGCCTTTCCTTTTTATCCCAGCCAGGTTTTTTAAGCCTTCCTGTGATACAGGTATTTTAAGGAAAGGAAGCAGCAGAGTGCTTATGTGATATGGTTAAGTTCTTTTAAATGACTTGAAAGAGAGTATATTTGTTTTTGTTGTTTGTGCTATTTAAAATGGGAAAAGGCGAGAAATTGTGTGTGTTATTTGGATCAGTATACAAAAATGTGTCAGTTGTTAACACGATGACTAGAGCATGTATTTTGGCTACCGGCTACTGAACTGCTTGTGAAAAAAAGAAAACGAGAAAGCTCCATTATCTTGAAAACTATGAAAATACAGTTTTTATAAGCTATTTTTATGGTTTATTTCTTTTTGTGACTTAACTCACAACTGCCACGGAGGTGGTGACGATGATGCTGACAAAAGGGAGGGTATGAGCTCTATACACTGTCGTTAATTTTTTGTCTCAACTTCCTATCATTTAGCCATAAAACCCTGGTGAATGATACAGCCTGTCTGGGAAATTGTTGTTTAGTGCAAAAGAAATATGCGCGTCTGGATGAAAATAATGTTGTTGTTGATGAGCTGTGTGTTTTTGTGAGTGACTATTTTATGTTCTCACTTGTTCGAGTTAGCTGACTGGAACATAATAATGTTTCCACACGGTATAATGCGAGAGAGGAAAGTAGTTACCAGGACAAAAATATGACTTTTAGTGGTAATGAGGATAATCGTATTCAGAAAAGCGTTTGTCGTTAAATACGATGTGTTGACAATAATGAGCAATACTGCTTGTGTGCACTTTATCAATCCTCATAAATTTTTTTCCCTGGCAGGAGCGCTTTATTGATGATGGTGTGCAGTATTTTCTTTGCACACGTGAAAGTACACACTTTTACCCAAGCTGTTTAATGACTAATGACACTGATATGATATATGCCTGGCTATTTGACAAGCCAATTTGGAGATTCCATTGAAAACAAAGTAATATAAAAAGAAGGCAATATAGTAATCATGTTATGTTTCAAAGTGAGAGATGTCTTACTTTCACGCGTCAAATTCTAAATGGCATTATTACCAATGGTAGTAGTAACGATTGACTTGCATGGAGAATGTGTACGTACATAACTCTACTGTTATTGCATGCTGTCAACACGTCAGCAGAGTACTTTTTTGTTTAAAAAGGCATTCGAAAAAGTATAAACACCGTCAACTTCTAAGCGCTGAAAAAAAGGTTTTTGGGTGTTCCAGAGTATTTATGTGAATCACTCATTTGATACCCACACGAGAAAAGCACACCTTAACTATAGCAAAGGTAAAGAGAATGGATTATTATGATAATTAGAATGCGCTGCTGCTGTTAATGTTGTAGTAATTGACAGTGGTACATAATAAGTGTGTTTAAGGGTGGCAGTTTGTCGGTTGGTTTATTGGTAATGACAGTAGTAGCACACAAGAGAAACTTGGATGTTGATGGCTGCTAATGGATTATTATTATAAGGCTTGTTGATAATGACGCCAAAGTGTAATGGGTTGTCAAACGGCAAAAAACAAAACGCGATACTTTGTAGAGTAATTTTAGTGCACAAAAAAGTGTGCTAATTACTTATTTGCTACACTGTTCTACTTTGAAATGATAATTAACTGAATGGTCTGGAAATAAAATGCAATTTGTCAGTACTTCATGTAATTACATATTGTGCATGTTTTCTCTCTTTGTATATTATATATTATATCAATTTTTTGTTGCTTTGTTGGTGTGTGTCCTACATGTTTGTGTTGAAATTACTTACTTATGCAGTGGTGACCTTTGTTCCAGCAGACAGGCACTGTTGGCTCAACGACATGGGGATGACCACGGACGATCCGGTAATGCGGGTCCGTCTCTTAGCAACAGCCTGGGCTCTGGACCTTCAGACTCTCTCACCCATGACAATGTAGATGATGACGAGCGCGTTGACGTGGTTGGAAACGACCATCGGCCTGATTCGGTGTCCCCTTCTCTCCCTCGCCACCATGGTAAGAAAACGATTTTTTCTTTGCTATTTTTCTAATTTCCGTAAAAACTTATTTATCTTATGTTCTGTCAATGCCAACATCAAGATTTTCTTACGCACATATATACACACCCTTATGGTATTTGGTATCATCTTTGCTTTACTCAGCAAAAATATACACACACTCATCTAAAATTACTAATCAGGATATCGAGTTATCTTTTTATTTTAACTGGATCTCTCTAGAGAGACATAAATGATAGGGAAAATAGTATAAGAAATAAAAGGAATTGACCGACTGATTTTCCCTGCTGATGCATTCAAGTGGGCTCTTTTAGAGTGCGCGTACATGTACTTTTTCCTGTTAAGTAGCTGATAAGGCGTCGGAAAAGAAACGCTTCATTTAATTGGTTTATTGTAGGCCGACCGACACAGGCTTTCATTTTCTTTCGCTGAGCACAACAAGGCATATACGTGGTTGTCGTCATCGTCGGTGACCTTTTTAACCAAAGCCAAAGGAATCTTAAAGGTGTTGAAAAGCGAGATTGTCCCTAATGTTTTATTTTATTGTGTTTGTCTACTTTGTACACTAATAATGCATCCAAATACGAACTTTTTTCTGAGCTGCTGCTATAGAGACGATTCCTTTTTTTCTCAAGAAGACAATAAGCTTGTGCTTAAGCCGCCTGCACGGATTTTTATATTTCAAAAGTGTAAAAGCTTAGCTGTGTTTGCATTTTCCAAGACACTGACTCTAAGGTTATCTAAAACAGAGGGACATCAATATTTAGATAGCACCAGCACCACGCAGTCAATCAGTCAAAGTGTACCTTATATATCTGCATACGGAAGGAAATAGGAGCATTAGTAAATACAGAAGTTTTTGAAACAAAAACCCAATACACGAAAACGGCCAGAAGAGAGAATGTTGTCACCATTTTTCTAATGAACACCAGTATAAACCATTCCCACTTACTACTCGATTTTTGTGACGGTACATGGACCTCAAACGGTAATCTCATATAAAGAGGTTGAGTTTTAATAAGGGATTAATGAGTTGATTAGGAAGTACTGTCAAGTGATGGTTACACTTGAGTCCCAGAGTATACTCCCGTATCAAATGGCACATCTGTGAGGCATTGAGCAGTGACAAAGGCCAAATAAAAAGATGTGGAGTTGATTTCTGTGAGTGAGCAAGAGGGCAAGTTATTATAAGCTGCTGCACTGTTGCTCTATGTGTGTGTGTTGATCTTATTGATGTCTCATGGATGGATGATGGGATGTTATCCGGGTGTATCTATTACACAAAATATCTAAAAGGAGTGGAGGCGAAAAGCTTATCTTGATAATAATGAAAATAGGATTCAGTCAGTTTCAGGAAAGGGAGGAAAAAATAGATATCGCGAGAGTGGGATTGGGGATACTCCTAAAGCTTTTTATGGAGGATTGATGCTGCTTGATGAGAATAAGGAGTCATTGATAATACTCTGTGAATGCAATATGGGAAGAAAAAAGAAAGACAACGGCAGTTTTCGTAGGAAGTTGTAGGAAATGGAAGATTCTATTTTGTATGCGTTTCTGGCCTCTCGTGTCGTACAAAAAGCTTAATTTTGGATTTACTCAAACGCTATTTTTGTTTGCCTTCATCGACATATTTATCCACCAACAAGTCTGACGCGGGGAGAGTGAGATGAGGACACGATAGAGCGACAAAAAAGAAGAAACGATTGTGTTGTGTGTTTAAAAAAGATATTCTGCTTGTGTACGGTATCATCATATCATGAATAATTCATGTCGGATCTTTCCACTCTTTTCCTAAAGCGGATTTACATCCCTTTTTGCCAGCGCGAGAAACCTTTTGGAATCAATATCGAAAATGAAGTTGTTCAACATGGGAATCCAATTGTCTAACAATGAAAAAATAATGCTGTACTTTGGCCTATCTAAATATTCCCTGCATTTTTTGTTTTCCATTTACCACACTGTGCACTGCACTACTACTGCAGCAGTGTAATGTTTTAAAAGATACTGTTATGTTGTTATTGCGGTGATGTATTATGATGGGCCACAATTACATATATAAATTTGATGTTTTTAAGTTTCTTTTTTGGTTTTACGCACCGCAGCAGGAAAGATGTGTGAAGGGGACGAAAGGAAAGAGAAAGTCAAGTTATTGTGTCATTGTGGCGCATTGCTATTTAAGTATGAAAGATGCATACACAGATAAACGCAATGATCTTGCTTACCACACAACAACAGGCTATAGATAAAGTATGAAGATGCAATATACCCTGTGCAATTTGTCTTTGTGGAATAATGCCACACGTATGAAATGACAATTGAAGTTGGAGGAGTGGGGTTGCTTCTATTTTCCCTTTCAACCTGCATAAATTTTGAGTGCATTTAGCCCGTGGTGACACGTTGCGAGCATTTAATAGATGAGTGTGTGTGTTTTGTACATGTGTATGTAATGCATATGCCGATGTTGTTGGCCTCTGATCCTTTTAGATTACCTATTCAGGCTGTAGCGCGATAAGATTGATTAAATCAACAAAGAGGGTTGTGAGCGTATTATTTTTAGCATGTTCATTGGGAGAAACTACGGCATACCTTTGTACAGAAATGGCATTGTACAGTCATAATAGTTATGATAAGAAGAAAATGGCTTAATTTCCTTTACTAATGCAACTTTTGTGTCCTTTGACTATGTAGATTACGGTGGACTGGAAAATCAGAGGAGAGAGGATAGTGACCGCGACATAAGTGACAGCGGCTCCGAGAGCGGAGGTGCTTTTCGTCCAACAGCCCGTGACCTTGACCATCCTAGTCCTAACATTTCCCTGGGTCCTCCCCTCCAACCACCCATGTTGCCCTACCTCTATCCTCCGAACCTGTACTCAGGGGCACCCGGACTTCCGCCCTTGGGACCCCCACCTACCCTGCCCATGTCCCTGTTCGGCTCCCAACACTCAGCCGCCGCAGCAGCGTCTCTCCCACCGTCACTCTTGTTCAACCACCTGCTTCAACAGCAACTATTCCATGGAGGCTACCCCTTGGGAGCACCACCCGTCTCACTGGCATCGTCAATAGGACCCGGTAAATACACTATTCCATTCACCGCTACTCCTTCAACCTCATCCTTATTTCGTCTTTTCGAAAGCAAAAAGAAGAATGAATGATAGACTGAATGTGAGAGATAGAAACAATGCATGACAGCGTGCATGACTCTATTTTAAAGCAATATTTATTCTGAAAGATTAAAATGTGTGGAAAATGTACTTGTTGGCTGATTTAGCTCATCCTTATGTGATTGCAGCTTTGCTCTCAGACCGACTGAAAGCACACCGGTTTCTGCCATACCCGTTGATCCCACCTGCAACAGCCTCCTCATCCTCAACGTCGTCGCTAAGTTCCACTTCAACGAGCGTGCTGGGAGGAGGCAGCCTCTCTGCCTTTGAAACGGTCACACCTTCAAGTCACACAAGCCCAAAGCACTCACCTCGTCCTACTGTTGAGCCGAATTCGGCAGTAGAGTCAGCAAATGTGTTATCCCCAGTCTCGTCTCATCCCCATCGAATGTCAGCGCTTCTCTCGTCCTGTCTCCCTGGTCAGACAACGCAAACCCCACCTCAGGGGGTTACCACCCAGCAACATCCCTCTGAACTCAAGTCCATCGAAAAAATGGTGAATGGTCTCGATATTAAGCCTGAATTGATCAAGAGCGAGTCTGTGGATAAGTAGTTGTTACTTTCCCTTGTAGTTCCTTTGCAAATTGCTTAAAAAAACATCTTATTCATCCAATTAACTCATACAAAACAAAATTGTTCGTGGAAATGGTACGTCTCATCATCTATTATGATTCTTTAGGTTCATTCTGTATATTTCTTGCTGATATATTTAATTCGTGTTAAAATTTCATTCATTTTCAAAACTCATAACTTCATCATCCCTCCATTACTTACATAACAAGCATAAAATGAGTTTTTCAGTTATCATTTTTGTTCGTTTCTGGTCGCTAATTATTTATCGTTAACACAACTAATAAGGCTACAAAAATGACGTTACAAAGGTACACAAAGAGAGGATCTGCTTTTTTCTACGGTTTTTATCATAGGTTAAGTCAGAATCCCCCGTGCTAGACTTTACAAAAATGACATGTAAGGGTGGGCTGATAAAAAACTAACGTTATTTAAAGGTAAAACATATTTGCAATCACTACAAAAATGCTACTACATCATTTTGGCACATTTGACACTTGTTTCCTTTCCCTTTTTCATAACCGTCTTTCTTGCAATTTCCCCCTGTTTGGCAGTAATCTCAATGCAAAAAAGGTAGAAGCGCAAATACCTCAACGTTTTCTTTAGTGATTTAGCATTTCGTTCTAGTTTCCTTGCCAGAGCTGACCTTTTAATATGTTAGCAAAATGAATATTTTTAATGTGCACCTCTCTCCAGTAACTAGGAAAGAGCCATAATAACTTATTATTACAGTTTATTATTATCGTGTTTTTAAGACAAACATAGTATTGTTTCATGATATATAATATTCAGTAAAGGAAATCAAGCAAAACAGCTTTCACTTTTAAAAAAACACTCGATACTACGAGTATTAGTATTAGATAATGCGACGACGCAAGAAAGACAAAGATTTTTAAGGAAACGGCATAAGTGTTTGCTGGGAGACTAAACAGAAACTTCTAGTTTATCAGGAATAATCCTTTATAATTATTATAAGAAATGATGATGCAAAGAGAAAGATAAAAAGAACAGCATTTATTATGATTATTACATTGTTACTACACGTAGCCAACTAGTAAGGTTGTAGTAGGTTGAGGTTGTGTGTGTAATTTGCATACGTTCTTAATAGGAATTCATGCGTGTGGTAATTTAAAAATTACCAGCAATCTTTAATCCACAGTAATAAAAATAATGATAATAAATGCGAGTTTTTCTTTCCTTCAAACTAATAATTGCCATTTTACTGATGACGTGTCTCCTTTAATATTCTTAATCAGTTTGTTGCAATTTATTAAGTGCCGTGCCGTCGCGCAAAGGTTCCTTCTTCTGAAAAAAGAAACAAATCCCGATATAAAAAAGTATCCTCTATACAAATAACTACACAGATTTGTACTTTTTGAGCTTTATTTATTCAAGTACACTACATATAATAATTACATTATTATTAGTAGTATAGTACACACAATTAAACAATGATTGCAGTTTTAAGGGTATTATCATCCAGTTATAATCAGCAAGTACATTTTTATTAGTAGTACCATTTACGTGTAGACACACAGGTATATAATATATAAAAAGAGAGCAAGAGTGATTGATTACGATCATCACTTTAAAAAAGTCAGTAAACTTTAAATAATTATTCATAATAATATTATTATTATCATTGTACATTATTATGCAGTAGGTTATAGGAAATAATTATCTTGATATTACGCGTAGGCAATAACACCATAGTAACAGTAAGTCATTAGCTAGGCTAACAAAAAATCCATATTAACTCATTTAATAATGCGTAATAATAACAAAGTTTTGAAGAAAAAAAGTAAAAATGACAGGTAACATAATTAATTTAGCTGTGCATTTACCTAACAAAGAGCAACAAGAAGAAATGAAGGTTGTATAAAAGAAAAAAAGTCTTTAAAAAAGGAGAAATATGAGAAATAAAACCTTATTAGCTCTACTGTGTAAAATGTAGTATGTGACTAAGTCAAACTAAACCTGCCCTATGTTCCTCTTATAACTACTTAGGTATTAGTTTTTACAGGTGACAACCAAAATCATGTGTGTGTAAGCATAATAATATGTCAACAAGCATTAAAAATACTACATTAATTATAAAATCTCATTATTTTTCTGTGGTAAGATGAAAGTTTAAAAAAAGCAAGCACACAAAGCAACAGTTTACCCCCGTGAATTTAGCTTAAGATAAAGCTAGAATGAAAAGAATAAGAAACGCGTTTCATGTTGTTGTTGCGCTTGTTCATAATGCTGCTGCTGTAAAGAACATATAGCTACCCCTTCGCTTTATGGTTGCACCGCCGCCATGTTTCCTAATAACAAGAAAAGAAAAACATCTATTCTACTACTTTAATATTGTCATTAGCATAATTACATACATGTTTAAAAGAAACCAGTGGAGAAAGGTATTAAACAATTTGAAAGAACAAAGTGGAGGGATGATCATTTCAATGCAGCATATAAATATAACTAACATGTTAAGAGTTTTGTGCGTTGTCAAAAAAGAAAAAGTGCATATTAGATAGAGCACACAATGAAAAAGGTTTAAAGTTTACTAGTGCTGTTTATCATTATTTATCACACACGTTTAGAAACTATGTAATATATACATACATTACAATAAACGCTGTTTACGGATATTAGTTTGTAGAAATTGATGTTAAATTGTGTAAACTTTACTTTATCAAGTGAAAAGTGTAAAAAGAATTGTTAGGTAATTTGCTAAGTAACTTTAAATTGTAAGTTATTAAATGAAAAATACTAACAGTTTTTTGAACTATTGTGTGCATTACTACACTAATGCATTGACCTAGTTACCTATTATTCCTAAATCTAATGTAACGTTAACGTATTACTAGATTGTACTAGACTATAAGTATATATATTATTGTAAATTATATATATGGTTAGATATATATATATATCGTGTAGAAAATAAAACATAATGCGTATTATGGTTGACTAGGTTATAATACTATTATTATAATTATTATTATCATTCTATGTGAACTGTGAACAAGTTTCGGTTACATTTGAAAAAGAAACCCTTTGGCGGTGACAACGGTGTAATAGCGTATCGTCTATTAAATTACACTCACATATATACAATACATAAATATATGTGTGCAGAATATACTATTATTATTACAGCAATTACAATATTGATTAATAATTATGATTAATTATTAATAATTATATAGATCTATACAATATACCATCAAATTAATTGTAATTCTTTACCCGAGAAAGCAAAAAAACTACCGACATACAAAGAAGCTCGCCCTCATGACGTAATACTTGGTCGAGCCATTTGTATAGACAGAAATGGGCAATCAAAACTTGAAAAAATAAATGTTTCACTTTTTCAGTGTGAATTGATTTGTGTGTGTTGACCAATCCTTTATTTTGCACGCATTACTTGGCAATGGCAATGAATGCCTCGGAGAAATGATGGAATTCATATAAATCATATAACCATATTAACAATGCATTCATTCATTCATGTTTTAAATATGCATATATTTTCAGCATTTTTAACATTCGGAAAACCATATTTGCGGCGTTATGGAAATACTTTCATGGATAAACGAATCGAGATCCTTCGTTTGAGCTTTCCCAAAACTCCTAGTCATTAGTAAACATATCCGTCTGAATAAAAGAAAGGAAGAAAAAAGTTTACACAATAAGGAAGCAGGGAAGAGGCGATAAGAAAGGAAAAAGAAGTAAACGAGCAAGTGTTTACGCGGCAATGGCAAGTGGCAATATTGTCTGCGTTGGTGGTGGTGCTGGTGATAGTGGTGATACTCAAGTGGTTCAACAACGCAAAGACGGGCAAACTATGCGGATGATGAGTGGGGCTATATACTACTATCATAATAATAATAATAGTGGAAGTCGCAGTAGTAGTGGTGGTGGTAATAATAAAGACAGAAAGAGAGAGAGAGAAGAGCTTAGAGGCAACTCTTCCGTCTGCGTCGAGTGCTGCTCTGCTGCTTTTGCAGTTTTATTTACTTCATTTTATAGCTTGAGTAAATAGAACGGGTTCACTTTTAGCAGCCCAGCAGCAGCAGCGGATTGAATGAAAATGAATGAATGAGGAAAGAGTTTTTAGGTTTTTTCTTCCATAAAGCCAGCAGCAGAATAGCGGCTTCATTTAGCGGTGATTCCAGGGACATGCTTTCACAATGCATAGTATCCCTATCCATTTACTTGTATTCGAATACGATATGATTTATTCGTCTGCATTTACTAGTTATCATATTTATACATTTTGCATAATAACATCAATGAAAATGATTGCGCTTGACCGACTTTTTTTATCATTGCAAAAATTATCCAATTTAAAGTATCAGACTTTTACAAAAATGATAAGCACACAAACCGCTTTTACTTTTTCACTCTGCTCATTTGCGGGAATAAAGGTGGTATTGCCACTATTTGTAGTACTGCATTTCCTTTTGTGGGAAAGCCAAGTGGAATGAATAATTTTTCAAGCGTAAAATTGACGCCTCCATTTCACTGTGATGTACGCCGCTGTACAAAATAGGGTGTAATTACTTACTCCAGAGATGCTTTTACTTTCTTTATGGATTGCGGTTGATGATACTCCGTTGTTGCTTGTCTTTATTGTTTGCATATGCATTAATATGTCGTATGCAGCAAAAACGTGATTGGGATGATGAACCCGAGAAATGAGAAACGGAATATTTGGGTAAGATAATTTTCACTGACTACAAAAAGGAAAAGGACTGTGTGAACATTGCATTGTTTTTAATTTGTTTTCTTGTGCACATCCTTTACTGGTTGTTTTGTCAAAAAGTGAAATCAAAACTTTGTAACCAAAAAGCATTGAAAACTTTTCACCCTATCAACATTTTAAGAAAGTCATATATACAGCGGCTTGGTTTGATTACGGTAAAGTGAAGGAGGAAGAAGGGGTTCGGTTTCATTTACATCTTGATTAATTACGTCGTTCTTGATTCATTCACTCATTCATGCATTCATTCATTCTCGTTGATCCCAGTCCGGCGGTGGTAGTGCTGGTGTATGGCATTTTAGCTTCATTACTTATGCCACTCAAGTTCCCACAACGCAAGTTTTCTCTGGTGTGTGTGCGTAGCTAAAACCTAAGTAATGGAGAAACTAAACACACATTGACTGCACACTATACACACGACATGTTAAAGTGACGGCAGAGGTGGCAGACAGGAATCTACAAAACGATATGATAATGCATGCGTTTTTTACGTCTCTGGTCTCTGGCCTGGTGTGCAAAACGTAATTTACTAATGTACTAGGTATACATACACAACTTAGTGACCACCGGCCACCGGTGGTACAATATTGTTATATAAGCTGCATACACAAAACATGCAGATGAACCTTGGCAAACAGCAGAAAAGCATATAAGCCGTTATACTAGTGTCGGTTGTAATGTATACCCATTTATTGATGTGGCAAACGATGTGGGGGAAATGATGGACACACTCTTGAAATTTGACGGGACAATTTTCTCCAGGAAGCACGAACCCAAACTTTTTTTGTTCTCTTTTGCTACTCTCTCTCGTTTCTCTCACTAAGCCAGTTAGTTAAAGCTCTCTGTGTAAAAAAGGCAATAATGTGCAGCTTGAGCTAGGAAAGGAAGAAGAAGAGGGAAGTTTTTTTTAGTAATCATGACATACAAAAGTACATTGAAAAAACACACACTGTTTTATACTTTCAGTAAAAAACTCTTGTAATCCAGTGAGTTTTTTAGTGAGTAGCATATAATATAGCGCTAGTGTAATAATAAGTAGCGGTAGAAGTGATGGAAACACAGAGACAGAGAGGCAGTAAGTCAGTTAAATTTTTTGTTCAGAAAAAGACTGGATTCCACTTGAACCTTTTACTTTTTATTACGGGTTACTCTTTTAATACGAAACTAACTTTTCATCTTAAATTATGTTTGTTTTTGACAGAATCATAAAACGAGTATTTCATAGCTCATTAGCAGGGATCGTAAATCGGCTGACTACCATGTAAAAAGCATTACGTGTGCAGAGAGAAAAGAGAGAAATTGTGTTTCTATCAGTAAACCTAAAGAATAAAAAAAGCTGGTGGATGATGATGAAACAACCAAAAAGGCAATATAATATGTATACCTTTTTTTCTGACTAAGTAGACATGTCATAATGGTAACTGTTGTAACTAACTGTAGAGTTGTTACGCATAAACACACATATCATCATACGAAATGATTTAATGGGCCTTATACTAACTCCGATAAAGCCGGTGGAAGAGTAAACTTGAGTAAATACAGTAATGGCACTTGGTGTAGGTAATTTCCAGACAGAGAAACGCGGAGGAGCGGTAGTATAGTAGCTGCGGTGCATTTAATATCTTTTCACGGAAAGGCTGTTAATCGCATCCGAGAGCAAGCGACCCGACACTCTAGATAAAGTACAATGTATTTGTATTAGATTTTTAAAATGAAAATGTATGCATAGTAAGTAGCAATCATTTTTTTCAAGCTGAAAATGCAGTTAGTTTTAAATTTGATGTTTAAAATGGAATATAGATGTATATCGTCTGGGATTATCGAAATGGTGTGTATTTTGGGGCTTTTATTAGAAATATATTATCATTATCATATTCAAGTGATGGATATGTTACCTCAAGTTTGAACACTCAAGTGCTTGGCTAAACCTAAACTATCTATTTTTTGTCAGGATGACTTTATATTTGAAAGTTTAATACTTATTGCGGAGGAAGATGGAGAGATTATTATTACTACTTGTTTTTCTGTATCGTGAGAGGAAATAATGATAAGTACATGATGATGCACACAACGTCGTCTTGGCATGAGCTCAATGTGTACTTTTGTT
Organism: Entomobrya proxima; assembly: GCA_029691765.1. Classification (NCBI taxonomy): domain Eukaryota; kingdom Metazoa; phylum Arthropoda; class Collembola; order Entomobryomorpha; family Entomobryidae; genus Entomobrya; species Entomobrya proxima. Next base: position 42,545,708 of record CM056173.1, on the reverse strand, counting down.
TTGTCTGGACAGTTAGGTATGGACATTTGTACACACGTTCATTTTCCAGTTGTAAGTGATAGTTTGTATGAGCAACAAAAATATATAGAGCGGACCAACGGCAGTGGATATCCTTTTTATAGGAATTTAAGCTGATGATGGAGACGTTTTGTTATCAGGTGCCATTGCTGACAGATGGTAAATATAACACGCAGCTCGGAAGCTTCCAAAATTTATTAGTTTTTTGTTCCTTTTTCTTTCATTCTCATTCTCTCTCTTTGCCATAGTAATGGATTTTGAGAGAATTATTCCATTTTATTTGTTTGGTAGTGCGGTAATAGTAGAGCATATAGATTTAATACACATTGAAACACAGCACGGCTTTGTTACTATAGCAGCTTCTCCAACGAAGAAGATTTTTATGGGCTTTTTTAAGATCCAAGTTATTGCTATTACTTCCTGTATGATTTTTGCTGCTGCTGAAACAAACATACATACACACGCATGTTCATCATGCTTTTTAAACAAAGAGGCGACTTTTTTGCTGTGCATGGAACTACAAAATGAATTAGTGTGACAAGAAGTGCTTACAAAAAATGCATCCTTGAAAAACAGTCGGTTTTGGTAATTGTGGCATCCCCTTTTGCACAATAAAAGTTGTTGTGAGCAGCAATAAAATTTGCATTTTTGCTTTTGGCATGCCGGGATACAAGGTTTAATGGCTTGATTACTTGAAAAATTATCTATTGATAAATTACTGTTTGTGTGCATCATCCTGTGTGCTTTTTATGCAAGGTGAGAAGGGTTATTGTGAGGATGTGACCATAGATAAAAATTGCAATGGACTAATGTCAGTGTAAAGTGCAAACACGTGTGCAAGCAAGATATCCTAAATAGGTGGGTGTATGCATGCTAATTGAATGCGTCCAGCCATATCAGATAGAAGATAGTTGGGAAAGCAACTTATGGTACAAATATTGAAGGGCGCGTGTTTACACGCAATAAAATGTTTGCAATGATTTTTTTCTTTGCTTTTGTAAGGTGAACTTACTATTTTTAGCTATGCTTGAAAATTGTTTTTGAGGCCACACATGCATCTCAGAAACCATGCATCTGCAGCAAGTTTATGTAATAACGCATCTGGCTAAAGTATAAATAGCAGTTGGGAAATTATTGCATGGGCTGAAACGACGTTGTTGTTGTTTGGTGCTGTGAATGATGGCTAATGTCCACACTAAGAGGAGACTCTAATTTTCTTCGCCACTTAAATGTAATAGGACACGGGCAGAGAGTCAGAGCAAAAGAGAGAATGTGTGTGCGATATAGACAGGAAAAAGCTAAAGAAAGCTATATGTAGGGAGCAAAGTGAAGAAAGAGGAAAAGCCGTGGACATTGTGCGGAGAAAAGAAAGTGCGAGAGGGAGGAAGAAGGGCAACTTTATCTAAAGACAGATCGATGAAGAGGAGAGAAGTAAATGGATGTAACTTTTAAGGGAGCTGTAAAAGGAGGAAAACGCGAGAGAGTAAAAACTCGTTGCTTCACTCACACAACTCACTTGAGCCACACACACACACTCAGTCTCACACGCCAACACACTAGCTGCGAGAAAAGTAAGTAAAAAGTGACTGCTTTATAGGGAATACGTGGAATAAAAATTTACATGCTTAGATGCTATACTACAAAAGTAAGTAGGTGTATATAAATAGGTACATATACATTCTTGCAAGAAAACTTTTTAAGGGAATAAAAGTAAAAAAAAAGTCTGAGAAAAAAAGATTGTAGTTAAGTATATATCCGTTTGTACATAATACGCTGTGTTTTATGTTTAGCTGGGTAATAGTGGCGGCAACAACGGCGGCGGCAGTGGTGGATGGATAGATGATGGTGTGGTGGTGTGTGTGTCTGCAAGTTAGTATAGATATGTTGGTTGGTAGTGGTTAAGCTGCCGTTGTTGTTGTATCACAGTCCTATGTACTAACTACAGGACACACGTTTTTTTCTAGGTTTGGACTCTGCAATTCATTCCAAGAAGGAGAAAGGAAAAGGAAAAGAAAGAATGAGAGAAAGAGAGGTAAAAAAAGGATGAGAAGAGAAGAGAGAATAAGGAGGACGACGATGATGATGGTCTATGGTTTGGTTGACTGCTTTGCTTTTGGGTTGTTGGCTTGTTTGTTCCATCCATACATTCTTTGTCAAGCGTTTTTTTTATATTCTTCTTCTTTGCCTCAGCCAGTTTGAATATATGTTCTGTGTACTTGCTCTTGCTCACTTCAACAATCCAAAGAAAGGCTACGTACACACACAGAGAGTCAGTACTCACACATACGGGGCGAGAGAGAGACGGAGAACTATTAAGAGAGGAGATGGAAGAAAAGAGTGTGCGCTTGCTTTGCTACGTAATCGATATGACCAGGAGAAAGCTGCTTTCCTTCTGACAAGCTTGCACACACCACCAGCACCACCGCACACACGGCCACTAGTAGGAGCGCCGCTAAGAATAAGAGACAGAAAGGCTGTGATGATGAAAAGGGAAGAAGGGGAAAAAGAAGAAGCAGAATGCTCTTTTTTGTGCAGACAAAGAAAAGAACATTTTTTTCCTTCTTTCTATCTTTCTTTCTCTCTTTGGTTTTTTTTCACTTTGAAGTTTTCAGCGTTTTTTTATTTTCTTCAGAAAGTAGTAATGAAATAATGTAGTTAAGCAGGTTTGTTTCGTATTTCTCTTTTTGGAAAAAAATGATATTACCTTTGGAAAAGAACAGAAGAAAAAATCTGGAATGGAATTCTTAGGAAATGTTTAATTAGCTGTGAGAGAAAGATGCATTCATGGGAGAAAGGCAAACACAGAAGAAAAAAGGAAAAGGTAGGATTTCAGATGATACTCTTTAAAAAAGAAACGAATATTTGCTTGAAATTTTTTTACAGAAGATAGACAAAGCAAAAGCGTGTGAAAATCTGTAAGTTTTACTTGTTCTTGTGCAGATGACCATGTTGTTTCTTTATGCTTTTTTGTAATCACATCCCATAAACTGCTTCTTGTATTTTGTGTGGAATGCTCAACATAAAAGGAAAATCTAATGGTGAATCCGCCTGTTTGCTAGATCATCAAACCATTTTCCAGAAAAACGTATTTGTTTAGATTGACTATCTTTGTATCGTCACATAATCTCTCTTCTCTCATCTTGTTTCGGGTGATCTGCTGGTAGGATCCAATTAAGTATGTAATATCTGCAATTGCTCTCTGTCTGCTGAATGACCAACATAACAACCCATATTGACCATCACCCTTACTTCCTCTCCCTTTGCTGCTCAGTAGGTTAAACAACAATCACCCAAACAAGATTTGCTTCCCTTGTGACAAAACCTATACGGAAAACAGATAAGGGTCATCGTATGAGGGTGTTTACAATCCCATTGTTTCCAACAACAAACGTGGATTTTTATCCAATGTGCACTCAAACGCAAGTGATGGAACTGAAGAAGAGAAAAGCAAGACATTTAGATTTTTTCTGTGGAGAAATCCACTTGTCCTGACAGAAAAAATGCGTGTAAATAATACAAAATACGGCAAAATAAATAATGAACGTATAAGGAATACTATCTAGCTCCAATTTTGAATATAGTGAAGATTTTTGGGTCATCATACAATGAAATGCCTGGGTGGATGAATACGCCCGCACCGTCACAACACCAGTTCAGTGGTCATATAATACACAACGCTTTTTTCTATTTTCAAACAATTTTGTACAGACAACCAAAAGAGAACGTTTATAAAATGTGATGCAATGTTTCCCAACGTTGAAAAATGTTCAGGCTCTTTTTTTATCAACCCAGAGAGCCACACCGACACCGACATGCTCCTTATTTCACTCAGTCACTCAAAAGCCTCTGTGTTGGTATATAGGACTACAATGCATTAAAGAGGGCATCAAACTGTAAAAAAGTACAGTCTTAACTTTTCTCTCTTTTTTTTATTTTTCCCTAGTTCTAAGGAATGAAAGTGATATGAGCCTTGTAAGTGTTTACAAATATAAACTATATATAACTAACTACTGCAAACTATATTAATGTTTGTACGTCTTAGAGGCCTTTTTTATTATAACCACTACACCACCGCATATCAGCACCACTTCCACAAAGCAGTAGTAGTAGCGATAGTGTGTAGTACCCAACATTTTTTTACATTTCCCATTTTTATCATTGGGTTTTATTCGCCTGGTTCCTCGTCATTTAGAGGAAATCATGCTAAGGATATGGTGGATTTATTTCACTTGGTTGGACAAAGGGATTCTCTTTTTTGGTGTCTTCTCCATCCCTATTTTTTTCTTTACTGAAATGCTACTACTGCTTCTATACTGCTCCGATTTCACAAGCATGAGACTTTTTCCAGCATCACCACCACCACACATGCAAGAGAGAGCGTTACTCTTGCTGTCTCTTTATTCTCCTTCTTGATCTTTTATTTTCTTTCTCTCTTTCATTTCAATGGCCCTGCACAATAATGTGTACATGCTCTACGTTTCCTGTGTGCTGCTGGTATCATTGGTATGGATGACGGCAGCAGCAATGTACACACACATCCTACTTTTTCTACTTTTTTTGAGCCTTCTGCTTTCCATCTCCTCTCAAGCGATGGTGATGGTGGGATGTATTCTGGGATTACATTAATCTACACAGCCGCCTGCAAGACAAGTGTAGCGTCAAAAACATCACGACTCTTACCGCAAAAGCTTGCACGGTTTTTCTCTCTGTCGTTTTTTATTGCAGAAAAGAAAGATGTGCACAGGGCGCAAATAGTAAGCCTTACAGGGAAAGATGCCACCGTGTAAATACAATTGAAGTGGACTACTTTTTTTGCAAAAAAAATGCGGCAGTAGCAATATAACATTGAAAAGGAACTTGGGACGTTAAATTTTTTAACTTGGCATTTAGTAGAAAAATATGGAATACCTATCATTATTGTATTGGCTAATGAACACGCTACCATGAAACACGTTGGTGTTTAGTACAGCATGGCACTTATTACTATCAGGTATTAAGGACCATAAGGACCGCAAATTGGCAAAAAACTGCTGCACACACCATCGCAATTTTGAAATGTGATTGATTACCGTATTATTATTATAATACCGTAACAGCAAAGCCTTGCCCTTGTACAGTATCCTTTTAAAGACGAAGGTGATCATCATTAGACACCAAGAAACAAAATGTTTACCACATTGCTTGAAATGGTTTCAACTTGGATCCCCAATCTTTGTTTGTGCAAAAAAATGGTTAAAGATTACTAAAAAGCTGGGTTTTGGTACATGGTGAAAAAAATAAAGGGTTATTTACGCGGTTAACCGCAAAAAGCGTTTAGACATAGACAATAGCTTAAAATGTGTATCTTCCGGTAGATTATTTTGGTCAAAAAAGGAAAATATTAGGGAATAGCCTTTCAATCAAGATGGTTATCTCACAGGATGCAATGGTTGAGTAACAGTTTAAAAAAATAAATGCATGACACGGACTGTCTTTCAAGGTACGAATTCATTTGCGATATTATATATTTCTTCAGAAAAAAATTGAAAACCACTTGAGTGAACAGCGTTAAAGTACAAGGCTATGTGCTTCTTTAGTTTACCAATCACCTTCTTTACCACCACCACCAACGTAATCGACGTTGTCATCAATTTTACCATTCTATTCAATTGTAATCATCGTCATCATCAAGTTAAGTACCAGCTAGAAACTTAAAACAAAAGATGTTTGCTTTTGTAAAGGTGAATAAAGTAGCCTGTTCTCTACTTTACAGTGCTTTATATTAAGTTAATTGTTGGTTTAAAAAAATACGAAGCGTGACCAGACGATAAAAACTGCGTGAACAAGAGGAGCCGAAGGAACAAGGAGCGAAAAAAATTACCTGAAAGAACAAAAATGCAATTATCTCATTAGTCATGTCAGCCGAAAAACCAGGTGTTAACGATCATAGGTGTTGGTGGTGTTATCTTTTGTATTGAGTAAAGTGCATATAGACAGGTAAAAATCACACAATATTAAAATATGCGTACATGATGTGCATACCTATCAACGTAGCCAGTTTGCAAACTGAATAAAATTGCATGCCAAAATAACTCATGAAAAATTTACACATGAAAGGAAACTCTGAACAGGATAAAACAGCCTATCTCTAGCTAAACAATTATGACATTTAATCTGGTTTACTAAACAAATCCTAATATGCCATAAGATTTCGTAGCATATTTCTTATGGGATAATGAGTAGGGTGGATTAGAAATTTTTACAAAAAAATCAACTCTAATTTACACAAGATACATTCAAGTGTAAACTGACCAAAAAAGAGAATATTATGCAAACAGAAATGCTTTGGCAGTTCTTTTTTATTTAAAAAGGTGCTTATTTATATGCAGTATAGGTGTGTACAGGGATAATATGCAGCCAGATTATTGCGTAATTGCAAAAAAGGGTGGAAAGGCATACAAAAAACGAAGGAGACGTGTCGACGAGTGGACTTTTTTCGTTAATTTTTCTCGTTAGCAATATGGATGGATGATAATATGATATGACGCTATAGTGCAAGCTGCTCACTATGAAAGGAAAATGATAGGATGCTCCACATGATGATAAACTGCTAATCTGCGAAATCATGACAGGTTTTAAGCATATTGCCTGATAACTCGAGAAGTCGTCATCTTCTTGGATGATGAATGTGATTTTTTCTTCAATCTTTACAGCAACAGCAGCCTCAACTAAAGGTAACCCTTCCATTATCATTATGATGGTCATCATATTATCATCATCATCATCAACGCAATATTCATCGAATTTTATAGGCAGTGTAATATGCACACTACACACACACCAGGCGTAATAATAAATATTTACTTGAGACACAAAACTGCCATGCAGAGCTAATCTGCAATAATATGTTAGCATTACACGTTCTCAATGGTTGACGTATGGGTATGATTATTACAGAGATTGTTGGTGTGCTCTCCAAGTCCTTTTGCCTGACTCACTTCCTTACGGCAGTGGTGGTGGTGTTGGTAGTAGCAACATTGAAAACAAGTAAATCTTTCTTTTATGATGAGTATTATTGGCATATTTACTCTGCTAGTTGGTTGAGAAATGTATATGCATTTTAACGCCTGGTGTGAAACAGGTTTAAAAAGAGAGTGAAAGAGAACTTATAGAACTAATGGAGGAAAAAATGGGCAGACATAGCGTATTTTTTTTATGTTGTTGGAGAGCAGAGCATCTAATTGCTACTGTTGGTGTTGTGTTTTTTGATGATTGAGCTGGTTTCACATTATCCCTTCAGGACAGAAAGTGTCTTGCAAAAACACAACCAAAATATATTACGTATGAGCTACAATTACCATTGCCACCATTAAACCAGAGCAGCACCCCTACCACTCTATTTATTGCAGACAGATTGCTGCTCCTACTGATGCTCTGGATTTATCCCATACATTTTTATATATGCTTTAATGATGATTGCTTTTGTTCGTTTGGTGGTCAAAAATGCAAATTTTTGTTCAAATGCAAAGTGAGAAAAGCTGGTTGAAAAAATGAAGGAATGAAAGGCAAAGAAGGGAAAATAGACAAACTGGTCAAATTTTTAATTTGGCCACACACCAAAGCGGATTTACCAGTACACTTATAATATAAACTATGTACTTACAATAACCCAGAGCATTAAATAAACGTTTTTATTCTTGCAAAGGACTACTACTGTAGTCATTCCTCACCTCTCTGTGAAAATAATTAATCATGTGAAAGACTTTCTGGGGGAGTAACAAGCAAGATGGGTAAAATCATTATATCAAATTTCTAATGAGGTGCAGCAAATCAACCTTTTGCTGTCACGTTGTGTACTCAGAGGAAAAGAATAAAAGGTATGCATGCAGGTAGATGCACATCATCATCATATCCCGAAAGAAAACAATATACTTGGTGATCCCAGCACCTTAGCACGCCGTCACCACCACACCATGACGGCGGTGCCATACCAAAATTACCTCAGTGCAATGTTATTATCATCGGAATTTTAAAACAATTCCAGTGCTAAGAGAAAGGTGGGAACAAAATTTAGATTTTGACAATGAAAATATAATTTGGTGTGGCTCTCAGTGTTCAACCAGCATAAAAGTGTTATATTTCTTACAAGATTATACAGTAAAAAACACACGTTTGCTTTGCATGCCTGGTCCATTCTTTGCCATCACGTCAGAATCAGAAATAACTGGTGCAAAATGCAAACATACCATTATTATCACCCTCTGATCATAATAATAAGAGCAAAAGAAGCAGAAAAGCGAATGTTCGTCCATCATATCCATCCAACACTCTCGCTTACAATTTTTTTGCCTGTTTTACCGGTATCAAAAAATCCATACTCTAAAAAGTGTGATGATAACAAGTTGTAATGTGTAATATCATGAAAAATGGTGATGTGCTAGTGATACTGATGAGAACCACGACATTGCGCTGCTCACCGTTCTCTACGTGTGATGTATTATGTATACAAAATGGAAATAATCACTCTGCAACTCCCTGATCATCATCGCGCCAGCCCAGTTGAGAGTAGTATCATTTTTACAAAAGATATAGATACAGATATCTCTTGTCCACTTTTGTTTGTGTGAATAGATTTACACACAATGAGCCTCATAATAACAATAATGATAATAACAAGGAGCCAGTTCATTTCCTTCAGTACGTTTTTTTCCTTTTCTTATTCTTCTCTTTTGCTACTCTCATTCCATTATAATGGCAGGCCTTTTTTGCTTTGGAGTTTTTGTGTTCCCTCCGTGCCAGCACCAGAAGCTTTGATGTGATGAGTAAATGCGGTGATGATGGTGGTGGTAAGCATAATATTATATTTGTTCTTTCTATCCATTTTTCCACAAAAACCTATCCATCCGTCTCCCCTCGAAAAAAATATATATCATAAGAAGAAAACATCATCATCTAAATTCTCCAAAAAATCTACAATAATATGCAGTAGTTCAACAGAAGTAACAGGGCAGCAGCAAAAGTCTGAAAAGAGCTCGAAAGGATGAAAAACTCAGGCAAAAATATTATGATGATGATGTTGTGTGTATGGCAGAGGGAGAGAGAAAAGGAAAATCGTGGACGAAGCATGAGAATATGTAATAAAAATTGAAGAATCAAAAGGAATAAGACAAGTAGGCACAAGGCGAAAACTGCTCACGCCCAAAGACAACACATTGAACCTACAATTTTCTTGTGAGAAGAAAGGATGCCCAATTTCTTTTGCCACGTCCCTTTCCATCAACAGAAATTACTGGTCTGCAAACAAGACGGTGGTATCGTCTTTTTGCTCCGTCGTCGTCCTTTTCGTCAGCGCACTTAGTTATCATTATCATCATAGCAACTTATTGTTTTGGTGGTGGTGGTGTGTTTGAATAGAGAGATGGATAGATAGGTATATTTATTGGCTTACGGGCTAAAACACACACGTTATTTCAGGGTGTACGTGTAAAAACACGCATCTCTATTACATGTCTGTCTTCAATCATTTTTTCTCTTATTTTCACAGTAAAAAATGTACTTGTTGTTGATTTTGTGTGTTGATACCTGCTGCTGCTGTTGTATAATATAGAATTGTTTTTTTAGAAATAGAAGCGAGAACAAGCTGCTTGACTTTATACAAATAAAAAACAGGAGACAGTCAGTCAAGCAGAAAATGAAAGGAAAAGGAATTTTTAAAAATATTTTTGTAGCGTGAAGTTGTCAGAATATGAATTCTAAATAGAGAGACAAAAAAGAAGAAGAAAACGTTTTACAAATTTGCAGTAATTCACGCAGAGTGGAGATGCTCTAGACTGTGACCTTTTTTACTGGGATAAACGGCGGTGGTGGTAACAGTTCACACCTACCCGTTTGTATAAAGCAGCTTAATACATGTCCAAGGTGGTAAATATGCATACAGTTTTCTTTGTTTTGCAACTTGCAAGGCGGGGGTGTAAAAAACAAAATAATACTTAACTATAAATACTTAAATCGTAAAACATACAAGAGACGACTGTGTAGTAACTTGAGAATTGCAAATTTTGGCAAATGTTTGATGTGAAAAACATGTGTTGGTGTACTTGCAGGTGCAGGAATAGCAATAATAGTCATATTGCATGCCAGTAGAAAAAATTTGATTATTGGCTTTACTACCATCATGATCATCTGCATTATTGCAATTATTGTTTGCATTGAATAATACCGACAAACCAATTGATTGTTCAATGATGAAAGCTTAGTCAGCACCAGCATAATATACAGGGAAATCCATGGGCGTTTAAAACTAGTTTCAAAAAAGTTTTTCTTTGCCTGCTGCAATAAAATAATGAAGAAATTCTCAGCTTCTCTCTCCATTTATATTTTACAGCGTTTTCTCAAACTGGACTTCAAAAGTTGCCGATTGGGGAAATTAGCTAATAGTATATCTCAATAAGTGCCTCTGCGCCCACATGCATGCACTCATGTTGATTTTTTATTTTTATTTTCTGCCTCTTCACTTCTCACTTACTACCTGTATGATGGTTTAAACCCTCATCATCGCCACCAACTTATACACACAGCCGCCATTTCTCTTGTTCATTCACCGCCACCTTAGAAGAAGTTAACAACACACATGGCTATAGTACTTATAATATGATGAGCCATTAACAGATCGGCAGGCTTATTTTGATCTTGAAAAGTGGCGGTGTGGGATGTATATGTGTGTGCACTTTGTAATATATTTTTTACTATTATTTACCTTTCCCTTTTAGCTTTGCGTTTGCCGAACCAAATTATGTTCATATCTCCTTTTACTATTATGCATGCTCAAAACATCATCTCATCATTTTCTTCATCAACAGCAGCGCCAGTACTCTCAAAGGGGAAAACAGACTCTACATAAAAACGCATTTGTGGACTGGATCCGCTGAAAATGAAAGCCAAGATGTAATAATATTTTTCAAAGTGTGCGTTTGTACTACTACAAGTGTTGGTAATAATAATATGCAAGATACATACCGAAAAAATTAAAACTGGTAACAGACAAAAAAGGGCAGCAAGATTTTGTATATTGTGAGAGGTATAAAGTACTATTATTGCAGTAAACAGCACAGCAGCGGCAAGAAAACGCTTTCAAACCAGAAGCAACAAAGGCGAGATCATCAAGAAGCGAGCAGCAAAAAGCTTCTGTTTTAGAATATTAAGTACCGCTATAGGGGGTTTTCCGCAGAGCTTGCTTTGGCTTGTTCAAAGTCTTGTGTAAATCTTTGGCTAAGCTGCTTGCTCAGGGTAATTTTGTTGCAAGTAAATTAGTAGCAAAGAATGCATTTCTCTATGTAATAATATTATTATTATAATTTGCTAAAACTTGGTACGCTTAAATTTTTTAAGCGAAAGTGTGAATAGTATAGGCATTCATTTAAGAATGTATGCGTGTGTGTGTATGTCCATCTTTTAGTTTTACCGTTGTCTACTATTCTATTTGGCAAAGGAATGACACTGGAATGCTGTTATCACGCATTTTGTTCACATACTTATTTTAATCTGATGACTGGCGCTTGAAAAAATGGCCTATCCAATTGAATATATATATTCCTTCTTCTTTTCTCTCCAAGTCAGCACTTCAGTTATGTCAGTTTACCATAAAATGTTTGACTTTTTATAGTGCAGAGTGATTTGGTATGTCAGGTAACATTGAAGCAGAAGTATTATTGCTGTTTGTGTTATTGTTCTTCTCATCCAGAGAGTCGCCAGCCAGGTGCAACTCGCACTATTGTAATCCGCGCGGCAGAATAATCAGTAGAAACCACCCGCTACGTACGTTGCTGGTTATAATTTCCTTTCAAAGAAGCCGAAAATATCTTGTTTGCAAAAAGTCTTCCTTGGGATGCGCCACTCACACAGTTGTGGTCTCTACTTATTCAATTAACCACTTCAATTGAAAATATTAATGTGGAATGAAAGGCATATAAAAAAGCCTTTCCTGTATAAATAATTTATCACGATAACCTATTCTTTATAAAAAAAGTATATCAACTTATATACCTAAAACACACATTCCTAACTATTCTGTGCAAAGGTTACAGAAAACTGGCTGCAACTGCAACAGCAGCAGAACAAGTAGTACAGGGAAAAAAATAAATAGATTGGTATTCAATTTATATTTGTTATGAAACAATGACTCGTTCTACTACTGCAATGTGCACGCAGCATCTTGCTTATATAACGGTGTAGATATTAATGGCAATTTTCTCCGGTTATATTTTTGCTTCTGCAGCCATTTCCCCTTGTTATTAATAGCGTCTCTGGGATAAAGACGCCGGCATGCTCATCAATTACACGGAAAGATGGTGGAGCTCAGTTTCACGTCACTTTGTTATGATCTCTCAAGTATTATTGTATCACGTCACGTTTTTACCTCTCTTCTCTCGCTGAAGGCTTGAATTGTTTACCCTGCCATTGTTGTTTATGGGTTTAACCAGAGTTATAAAAGGGTAATAATATAATCAGACATACTTGTGGAGAGTTGACAGGAGCTAGTTTTACACACACACACGCCTAATAGGTGTGTATATACTCACACACACAATCTGTGAAAAAACACACACCTTTATGGACACATAAATAATAAAAAGGTATTTTAATAGATAGCTGTATAATATTACTGCCTGGCTGTTGCTGGTATTTCAGGCGAGACAAATCTTCTAACACATTACTCACTTATTGTCTGAAAAGGAAACTTCAAAAACTGTACATGATTGATTAGCAGACGGTGGTTTGCTTCCCTGATTCAAATTAATGGTCGTAGGTATTCAAACTAGCTTGCATATTTTCATTTTGGAAGTATCTATTTCCAAAAGGCTACATGGTAATGATAATTAGAATACGTGTTTAAAACAGACTTGCTTTTTTGTTATCTCTGCGTAAAAAAGTGAGACGAGCATGAAATTCTCATTTGCTTCTAGGTGGGAGCTGTACGCTAATTTACATTATTTGTACACAGGTAAATGATAATGCCTTTCTTGCATATCGCTAGCGTATTAGCTGCAGCAACTAGTAGTACAAATGAAAGCAGTGGCGGAGGAACTTTCTTGAAGGAATCTAGCCTTTAGAAAAAGAGAAATGGTTTAACTGGAAACTTTATAAGCATTTCGGCGTTCTTGTTTTGGGCGGAACATGCATACATACAAATACACAGTGGTTAATAAATTATGTTCGAATGTTTTTTGCATTGTTGGAGCTACCACGCACTTTTTGTAGGCAAAAGGGAGGTGGTGGTGATGATGGAGGTGCTGCTGTTGCTTGTTGGAGCCATCACGTCGTCGCCATGCCTTTGACAGAGATTATGTAACAATAGAAAAGTTTGGTAAGCACTCTGATGACATTACATTATTGGGTGTTAATGATTTTTAGGGTAGTTTTGAGGTGGTGGCTCATTTTCAGGAAAAACAAATAAACTACAGCTTATATCTTTTTCAGTATCATTTTGCTACGTCCAGTCCAGCGTTGTCACACAGAGTTGTCGGTATGTTTCCTTTTTCTTGCAAGCCCAATAAAAAAGAACTCTTTCTACTTCTGCGTTCTATTTCAATTGCGCACTGATTAGTTGCGTACACGACAAGATCGAACATAATAGATTGATTATGTGTTTTCGACTTAAGTAACAAGGACATATATGGAGTTGCAAAAGAAAATGTACCGAGACCGAGCCAGATAAATTTGTGGTAGTAAGTGCATGTCACTTTGATTATGATTGTACCAGCAAACTTGTCCCTCTTCATTTCGCTTTCTTTGATGAGCGCATTATACTGGTTTGGGTTGCCTGCTGCTGGTATATCCAACCACGCCAGAAGAAACCTTGTATTTTGTACCAGTTCACTTCACATGATGATGTTGCGACGATTTTTAACGATAACGGCGCTCCACATACATTTCTAGTGACGGACGTGAGGAGAGAAAAACGTCTTTTGAATGGATCATGGATAGCTTCTACTGCACCATACATTAAATCTCACATGGCCTTTGGTTTTTTCTTCATTATTTGGCCTGTAAAATAAAATGCCTTAAAATCTTATACTCTCCCTTTCAATATTTTATTCGTTCTCCCATTTTGTTCTCAATCGCATTTTTTGTGACGAAATAACGAAGAAATGAAAGCGGCATGATGATGGAAAAGAAAAACGGAAAACATTGAATTTTTATATATTGATTTTGGTTTAATACACTTATTAAGCTTGTGAAGAGGAAAATAGGAGACTGCTCTCTGTTCTGATCCTGCCGATTGATATAGGTTATTGAAACGCATGTATTTCAGGGGCGGGATGACGTGATCTGTTCAAGAGATAGCACTAGAAAACTTGTCCATCCATCAAATACACTCTTGTCGCTGACTCTTTTGACAGATATTGTAAATGCAGAGGCGCAGTTAAAATGCGGGATGAAGTAAAAGGAAGAAGGAAGGTCACAATTTAAGAAATGACAGTTTTTTACGCAATCAGCCCAGTTCAACAGCAGTAGCAGCAGCATTTCACATTTTGACTAAACATTATCAATTATCATGATTTTGCAAGCAATTATCAAAAACAGAAAATGCTTCTGCTTCCGTATTTTCAATATTTGCTTGTAAACCAGCTTTTCATGCAAAGAAATAAATAAAAAGAATACAAATTCAAAATTCTCGTTTTATTGGTGATAGGGTCATCATGACACAAATGCTCAGTGTATAATAGATTAGGTAATTCTAGACAGTTAGTTTTAGCGACAGCAGTCAATTGGCTTCCGCAAAACCCAGTAGTAGATGAGCTGTCAGTATTTAGCATTTTTTGCCAATTGAAATATAAATGAAACTGAAAAGTTACTCAATATTTTAGTGCTACTACAAAACAAGCACGTTTATCTACTTATCTCCGTTAATCCTTTCTTTTTCGAGTCTGTCTAAATTGCATGGTCATCTTTTTTGCATCAATTGCTCATTAATAATGCTGATTCTTATCTTATTATTGAAGAACAAAGCGATTATATTGAACGCAGGTTTAGGTAGGATTCTTTTAAGAACAACAACTTGGTCGTCAGGGAGCAAAGCAAAAAGTCATCTTGCTTATCCTGACAATGCACTGCTGATAATGTCCTCTCGGTTGCTGTTTCTTTCAAAGAAACCACCGGTTCCTCTACAGCCCCAACTTAAAAAATATATATCTGCCTTTAATTTTATTGCTGTAAAATGAGAATATTTTATTCCGTAAAATAAGTGGATCTGGAAGAAAAAAAGTGTTTCTTGAAAAAGTAGTTGGCAAGCTAGCAAGCAGCAGCACTAGTACTTGTCATTTAAAAGCTGCTTTTATTTCTGGTTTCTTCTTGGGTTTCACACTTGTTTCTTTTCTCCCTGTTGTTTAGTGTCTGCGTGACAGTAGTAAAAAACACAATGAACAAAGCCCATTGTAAAACTCGGAGAGTGTAAAGGTGTCTTGTTATCCAATTTAATGATTGTCAACTTGCTCAAGTGGTGTTAATTTCTCAAAAAGCTTAGAACAGTAGATTTTTTTAAACCAGAGAATATTTTATTAGGAAAAGTCTCAATTTAATATAAAAAAAATAAGTGGAGAAAATGATGAAAGATGAGATGAAAGTTGACCGAGAGGATGCAGAGCAGCATAATAATTATTGTGGCTGACCACCACCACCATCACCACAATATTTAAAGATAAACGAATAATAACGAATAAATCAGAAGATGGTGACAAAGACACAAACCCAGATATTATTATCTGTACAGATCATATCAGAGTTTTTAACGGTTCAGGTGCTATTAACATCACCTTCTTGTTATAGCGCGGCTGTGTTCGTAGCTTCTATTGTTACCGCATATATTACTGGATTATATAATCTACTCTAGATAGATAAGAAAAGGTAATAAAAAAGTGTTGGGCTTATCATCATGTGACATCTAGCGTTGGTGTGACACTAGCAAATAAATTTGTTGGAAGTTAAGAGTTTTTGTAAAAGTGTTTGTATAGATGAGCTTATAATAGGCAGAGAAATCGATATGAATTTCTTTGCACGGTTTAATAATGATCGATGATACAAAATGATAAATAAGTCCAGAATAGATTGATAGACTGGTATGAATATGCATCCTTATAGTAAATGTACAGACTGACATGTGACAAACTCATCAAATTAGAAAAGTCAGTAATTAATTATGCGCGAGTAAAATAATAGCTGTACAAAATTTATAACATGAAAGGGCATGTTAATTTTACAGGTATAAAGTGAAGCAGGAACTTCTTTTTACTTTTACAAGTTGGCAGCTCAGCATTTCTAATGAGAGCATCTATCTATCCATGCGTGTGTGTTGAGCTAAAAGAAAGACTGGTTGCGTTTTAGAGCTGGGCTTGAGAATAAAAGGGTAATAATGATAAATAGGTATGAAAACAAATAAGTCTGGTCTGATGGCGTGAATTGAACTGATATTAAAGTTCAAGAATAAATCATGTTGAGAGAAAGAAAAGGTAGCAACGAGGCAATTTGGAAGAATCTGGTTAGCTGGTTGACAGACGTTTCTTAGACGAGCCACGTAATAAAGTAGGTTATGGTCAGGGTTTGAAGAAGTAGAGAAAAAGGGAGGTATTTATGGCGTTCCTTTATGCATTGCCAGTCTGCAGCTACCATATCGAGTTATTGGATTTTCATGTGGTACACTTTTCATAACATTTTTTATAACCAGGTTTTGTCTTTCCAGTACAGTGTTGCTCTAACAATGTAACTCAAACTGCCAAGGTGTAATATCGTAAAGCTCTGTTTTTATTTATGATGAGAGAAAACATGCTCTTCTATAAAGACTGACTTGAGTGAAGAAAGAAATAAAAAGAAAGCCCATAGGGTTTTGTATGTGTGTTTATAATATTTTTAATGTGATGATCGCACAGCTAGAAGCAGCGTCGTTTTAAACGCCTGTCTGGTATTTTACTCACTTGACCTGACTGGATGATGGAAACGGTCAAGTAACAACGGCAGCAGCCGCCGATGACGATACAGCCAAAAAAATATAAAAAAGTTATACTCTCTATCGCAATTATAATGATATCTAATACGCTTGTATTTTGTTGCTGCTATTATTATTATCGCTATATTTTCATAACCCGTTCGTGTTTTACTTCTTTTGTTGATCCTTTACAAAAAAATTATATCAGGTAAAAGGTGTAGTAGTGGTAGAATCATCATCATCCAATCCAGCTACAGCTATTATATTATGATAAGTGTTTTTTACCTTCTTCCTCTCGGTCGCCTCTCCGGTAATATATTATTTTTGGGATGGAAGTGATGCTCGTTAATAACTGGCAAGAACACGGTTTGTTTGCTTTAGGAAGAGATCATTTGCCCTCTCATTCTCCTTTTTTATTCAATAATAGC
The DNA here is from genome assembly GCA_029691765.1 of Entomobrya proxima. Classification (NCBI taxonomy): domain Eukaryota; kingdom Metazoa; phylum Arthropoda; class Collembola; order Entomobryomorpha; family Entomobryidae; genus Entomobrya; species Entomobrya proxima. Next base: position 42,528,305 of record CM056173.1, on the reverse strand, counting down.
ATATAATATTATTTCCCATCTTATTTACCACCACCACCACCACTGGCACTAGGTAATGAAATGAATCATGTTCGTCGTCGCCACCATGCCACATCTAATATGCATAATATGCATACCTTCATTTTCCCTTTCCGTCATTCCCTTCTTCTACTAACCAACAAGCTTATTCCATTCCATTTCCATTGCCCAGACATGGTCAGAAATCTAGCCGGGAATATTGTATACAAGTTGTTGTTGTTGCTGTAATGCCATGTATATTTTTCTCAAATTCCTGGATGAATGGAATGAGAAAAAAGTGGATGAGAGGCGGAAGAAAAAGTCCTCATTTAATATGTTCCCTGAGACCAAGTTTGGGTTGAATTCATTCCCTCCATCATCATCACCATCATCACCACCGCAGTAATAAGCGCGCTTACAACAAGACAGACACTCACAAAACTTCCCAATTTATCCCCAAAAATATTTGAGTATGAATATTCCAAATATTTTCTTCCAGCAACAACAAAAAATATTCTCAAGCTAACATACATTTTCTACATCATTCATTATTACAAGCATATAAGCAACTTTTTTTTTCTTATTGGCTGTATATTTACATATATGTACATGCATAAAAAGCTATGAATAAACATTCCGCTTCCAAAGTCGCCCTTGTCGTCGTTTTGTTGGTTTTTCAGCCTTATAAACACGGTTTCAAACAACGTGGCATGCTTTTCAGCTGGGAAAAAGAATGAACACATATTTTCGTGCTATTCATTCATTGGCAAGCCGTGAATCAACCTTGTGAGTATTTTCCTTTTCATTAATTCTCTCCTCTTTTTCGTAATACGACGTTTGTTTTTGTGGGGCAATCCGAAAATAGGCATGATTCTCTTGATAAGTTCAAATCTTAAAGAAAAATCTTCCTCCTTCTTCGTTCTTCTGTCTACCTGTATTCAGTTAAGTATATTCTATAAGATGGAGTATCAACCAAATAATAATGTTTGATTATGTTCTGTTGTTGTACTTGTTTTTGTTGTTATGGCTGTTGTTGATGATGATTACATGCACTTTGTGTGGAATATTTTTGTGCGTGTGTGTGAGTTGAGTGAGCCAACCCCTTTCTCATCGTGCAGCAAACAGAGAAGACCACCCTTTATGACGTATCTTAAGCCTGTTAATTGTATTTATTGGCATCGATCTAATCATATTTCAACCGCTAATTGCCTCACACATCCTACTACTTCGTATGTACAACGACGACAATGCAATGACGACGTGGACGTTCAAAGTTCTCTGTGAAAATATAAACCTAAACCCAAAAAGCAAACAAACAAGATCATATACAAAAGCACACATGGAAAAGAAGCTGGCTGCTAACCTGAATCAATGAAAGCAACATTCACCACTCACCACTACCAAAAATGATGATGTTGATGATAGCACTCTCTTTCTGGTCTTTCCCTTGGTTTTTGTGACACGATTTATTAGCAATGTTGGTATGCAAAGGGTCCCTTTCCTGATTTCCAGCTTGTTTTTATGCATTTTTATGTCCCCTCTTTGCCTTTTCTCTGCTTTAAAGGTTATGCATGTTTTCTCTGACAATTACACAGAAACTTATAGATAGCGGTAATCCGTAACAGAGACAAGTGTGTCCTGTTACATTAAATGGGAGCATTTTATTTACAAAAAACCGAACATTTTTTACTCAAGAGTGCCCATGTATATGTTGAGCATGTTGTTCTTGTTATTGAGAATTTAAGAGTAGCCGCATTGTTATATGATTATGTAATCCTCCTTTAGCCAAAAAAGCTTGTTATTATTATTTATACTGCAACATGATATGGGTAGATCCTGTACTAAATAGTACACAATGTCAACAATGGGATTATCGGTTTGTTGAGGCCAAAACCATTCTCTGCATTGTTGCCTTAATTCCGCACACTAACAATGGTGCCTATACACAACACACACGTGTGATGACAAGAACCGCCATATGAACAAGAGTGTTTGCTATAATCGCGTCGGTATGTGCTTACTCAAAAAGTCAAAATCCGAAAGACAAGAATTCTGTTGAGAAAGCTTGGCATAAATACCTTTGTGGCATGACCGGCTGTAAAAATGTTTATAGCGATTATCATTATTTTGTGGAGTTTAAGGTATTTTCTATGTTGGCGCAATATACACCAAACGATACACTTTCTGGTAGTGTTGCTCGTTTTGTTTTACAGGTGGAATGGAAGGAAAGGGTTAACCAGGCTTATGTTATAACTTGGGCTTGTTGGAAGATGAAAGATGCTTGTTGACAGGTTAGAAAGCTATTAATTGTTAGCATTATAAAAATACTGTCACAAGACATGCAGTGCGCTACTCTCTCGTAGTGACAGAAAAATATGCAAGTGAAATATGCTTGTATACTGGACATCATCATCGGCTCTCTACGATGATGACAAACATGCATTTTTTCTTGTTTTGTGGGCTTGTTGAAAGAGGAAGGCAAAAGGAGGCATGTGAAAAGGAGTTGGATAATTGTGTGAAGGTGCCATAAAACAACTTTCTTATATTTGTCAACTATGAATGGAATGTTGACTTTTAACTATTATTTACTCCGTTTCGTTTTTCAGCGTTTTTGTCAGTGTTGTGTTGCCCCCGCTGATCCTGATGATGGACAGATAATATGTGAGCATGGTTTATATAGGTACGAAGATAAAAAAGTTGATTGCTTAGGCTTAAAGTGGCATGTACGTTGTGTTAGAATTTTTTGAAAAAACTTGGAGGAATGGGTAACTCCGACAGAGTTATCATCATGTTCATGTATCTTATGTCACCACAGAGAAAGGATATAGAAAACAGCAAAAAAACATGCAGTTTCTGGTCCACTGTCAGCGCGAATGGAATTTTGTTTGATGCATTCTTATACAGAATCTCTCGCATGCCGCAATTGCCACTTGGATAATTATGTTTGAAAGGATTATGACTACGGTCAGTTGGCAATATTTGCAAACAAGGGCATTTCAAAAAAACGTTTACGACTAGCAAGAAAAAATAATTTTTTAAAAGGCCTTTTATACGCATTTGTAAATGTGCAAAAAAGGACAAAAGCCTTTTTATTACGGTTTTTCCTCAATAGGAAAAAGTGTCTGTTGTCACCTGCGTGGCTATTTGACGGGATAATAAATTTCGGTCATTTCAAAAACAAAATCTTTTAAGCATTTTCCCATTTACACTTGGCTAATACTTGCCACGCCGCTTTTATTGTTGCTACTGAACAGTTTGAAGAATTTTTGCTGTGCTCTTCTTCTTTGGAATTTTTTCTCCTCTGTGCAGTTCAGCTGCACAGGTTGACCCATGGGAAAAATCCAAAGGAATTTCTAAAAAACGCAGACACATTGATTAGCAGAGAGGACGTTGTGTGTTCCGCCTTGCTTTCTTGTTTATGCTGGTTGCACGCTTGGTCATAATTTGTGTTGCATCTTCCCCTTGCTTTCCAACATATGATGAGGACAAGATCATTTCTGCAAAGCAAAGGCCTTGTTTTTTTGGAAACGCTTTGCTAAAGTCACTGCTAAATGGAGCTCTCTCACACACAAGTATAGAAACCAGTTGGTCATCATCCAAATAAACAAGTGCAATTCATAAATATTTGATTAGCCAATTTTCCTAAATTAGTGCACCAGATAGCAAAAGGCAGAAGCTAGAGCCACTTTCCTAATGGCGCTTATAATTTTTCATAAAAATTTCCTCTCTAACTGTTTAATCTTTTACTTTTGATGATAATAATACACTTGTCGACACACACAGTCAGTGAGAGAGATGCATAATCTGCATGAGAACAAGGTTCATTTAGATAAGCAATAATGCATGTTCCTGTGTGTGCAAATGCAAAGTGCAATCATTTATTTGTTTAGTAAATTATCCAACCTGCCAAATTTTTCATACCTACATGTGTGCTTAATGGCACTCTTGAAGAAGAGCAGATTCTTTAAACTGAAACTATGCAAAGTGGTCTCTGCTCTGGTTGCACGGGGAGCTTCTATGAATTGAGTGTATTTTTTATCTGCTACCACACACATATTACTCCCAACCGGCTATTTACAAGCTCATCATTGCAGTCATTGTGATAATCACTGAAATTCCTATCTCTGTGATTATAATTATTATTATTATTCGTCTCGAATAAATCCAAGTCGTTTGGAATATCAACGAAAAAAAAGTAGAACCCTATCAAAGTGCAAGAAAAGGAATTGCAGAAGCACGAACAAATCTCTCGCCTAATCTAAATATTTACAAAATAGAATACTGCAATAAGAGCGGTGTAAAACTAGCCAAAATGATGCATTTTTTCAGTGCGTCTCACCCAGGAGCAGTGAAGTTGCTGCTGTTAAGTGATAGCCAAAAGTGGTACAAAACTAGCCTGTCAGCTTTTAAATCTTTGTACACTTGATGAAGAAAAAAAAGTTTTGAGAAAAATGTTTATAATATGCAACCGGACCAGTTTCAGCGTGATCATAGAGGATCAGTAGCAAGCAACACAGTCAGTCGTCGTGGTTTTCGTTGTCAGCTTTAAGTAGCATTATATCAACATCTCTCCACACACACCACCACAGTCATTCCATTATCTGAAAGCATCAATTTCCTTTCATTATCAACAGTAAGCGTTTGTGGTGGCTTTTTGATAAAATGTTACGAAACAATGATAAATCATATTGAAAATGAAATTACTCGCATTGCTTTTCTCCTTTTTCAGCAGTCGGTATATTTTATATTTTGTTGAGCATTTTGAATACGTGGCAATTTTCTCTACAGTTTCACAATTTATTGATGACTTGGCTCTTAATAACGGTATTAGCGGAATGTAGTAGGAGCATGGAAAATTTGCCACTTTGAAACAATTTTTGAATGAATTTAGTTGCGTTGGAACATGTATCGAAACACACCTATTTTTAGAGGCAGTCTAATTAGTAAAATAATTGCCAGCAAACTAAAATTATCCACTTTTGTCAATCAAAAACACCATCGCTTTGAAAAGATAAGGAAGTAAAAACGTGAAAGAAAGCGCTTGCATGTGTATGTGCGTGCGTAGCAAATTGTTAGGTACCCAAAACCTTTTTGTGTTTTGATCAGTTTTTGAAGTTAGTGAAAATATCAATTGCTTCTATAACTTATACATGACGCATGAATGAATGGTGGTGATGGAGATAGTCGATCATTTGACTCGATAAATTTGACTAATTACTTGTCTCTCTTGTTAAGCAATACTTGTCATTAGACCATTCTAGGTAGTACAAGTACAAAGTTGCCATGGCATTGCGAAAAAAGACAAAACGAACTTGGTCTTCTTACTGTTCTCCTCTTCCTTGTCAATTTGTTCAAGTGGAAAATTCATTCTAGTCTCCTTGTACTCTGACAATAATATTGATTTCCTGTCAATTTGAACTGGTGACTACTAGTAAACTATTAAATGAGCAGTGGGAATGGTGGTGCGGCTTTGCTCGTTTTATAAGTGGTTGTTGTTGCGATGGTGGTGCCGATGCCACTCGTTTGCTGCAAATGACCATGCAATCATGCATTTTTAAATGTGAAAACGGTTTCGTCGGCTACTTCACTTAATTCGTTCTCGTTTACCGTTAGATACTCATTGATTTTAAATTAAGATTCATTTGGCTTTGAGTGATTATCAATTAGCTTGCCAGCTCGGTGGTGGTGGTAACACACAATTGACACACGCAAAAGAGTTGCAAAAACTATGATAAAAGAGGCTAGATCCTTAACACACAAAATGAGGCCAAAAAGGAGGCAAAATCCTTTAAAATTTACTTGCGCATCTAATAAATTGGTAAATTTTATTAAATTGTGTGGCAATGTTTATCGACAATTTCATTGTTTTTGAGAAAGTAAATTACACATGAATGCACTTAAAGTGATACAACGCAGCACATGATCATTGATCATCATTCCTGAGTCATGATTCCACTTTTTTGCGTGCGCAAGTAGAAAAGTCACAAGGTAGCTTATGTGATGTTGTGAAAAAGCAGTGACGTTTTGAAATATCTAATATTTAGTTACTTAACACCAAATTCCCCAACTTTGTACGTACAACAACAAGCAGGTCATCGAGGGCATGTCATTTCACGCAAACCAAATTGATAAAAAATTATCAGTCATTTTGAGTCAGTGATCATTCACCAACAGTATCGTTAGCTGTTTAAAAGGAATATAATAAATTTGAACATTTTCTTTACATTTACGACTTGTTATTGCGTTATGCAAGTCTCACATTTGTAAGTCATAATTTTCAAAGTGACAACTCTTTTGGGCTGATAGAAAATGACAAACAGCAGAGCCTGTCAGAGTTCATCTGTAAGAATTGGGCCGGGGTAGAGTAACGTGTGACGACAAGAAATTTCTAACAAATATTGCCTACTTGTCTTGCTTTAAAAAATGAATATAATATATGATTTAAGTAATATATACCTGCCAATCTATTACCAATTCATAGAGAGCCATATTAAAAAGCGGATGACGAAACGGAAAGATAAAAGTGCTTTGGAAAGAAAAAAAAACTATCAACTCGCTTCTTTTTTCTATCAGCAATGACAAGACTGAGGCTGAGGCATAACAATAATAAAAAAGAGTACCATGTACGTCTTCAGAGAGGAAGGAGAGAGCAAGACACTCAGGAAAAGAACGGGTGATACGACGACAATGTTGACGATGATAGTGATTCTATAAACTCGTATCTGAAAGAGATCAATCATGAAAACCGCTTTTGCCTTTTGCCCTTTTTCCTCAACTTTTTTTCTATACGAGCTTGATGTGATCTGACAGTGATCCTTCATCTTATGTCGCGTTTGTCTTAATTCTCGGTTGGCTTGGTCGGTCCGTCGGTCGATCGACCCGTTTGGTTTTTTCTTTTCTGATGCTTTTGGTCGGCTTTAGCTCATGTAGGTTATCACAAGATCATCTTCTCAAGAGAAGTAGTGTGGCACTATGATACGATAGGGATATAGATAGTAAAAAAAGAGAGCCTATTTGCTAATACTTTTCTTTCTTTTGATCAAGTCACAACGCAAGTGAGTATACCTATATAGCAGTAGTAGTGGGAAGAAAAGAAAGCAAAAAAAGTTCGTTATAGCTGACTAGAGAGAGATGGATAAAGAGAGTGAGAGAGAGAATGATCTCTGGCTTTGCTCTTATTCATTCTTCCATGTATATACGTATCAGTTGTTATAATGCACATCATCATACTACACTTGCTCTCGCTCTCTTTATCATCATCTATTGTGAAAGCCGCTTTTGCCTTCTTAACGTATCAGTTTACATTATTATATGGCGTATTATGTTACTACGTGCTTTACAACAAAACCCAATATAAAATATTATAATTATACTTGGTTTTCTAACAAAAAAGTGTATTTCTTGACATGATCTTACATGAACAGGTTACTATTTACTGCTAGCACCCTGGTGTATTAATACGTTTGAAAACGGTTTAAATATGTGCATTATGCTATTTCAAACATTAAAAAAAGAATAATATTTTTACGGGTTTATGACATACACATATGATAGATCTTAACCGAAATACTTGAGAGCAGAGGTGATTTTCCAGAGTGTTTCAGCATGTCTTACATTCTCAAAATGATCACACTACTAACAAACCCTACACGCTTGTGAGTACGCTAGGGCGACAGAATCAGCTCATCATCTAATCTAAAACAGTGCCCCAAAGCAGTAATGTGAAGGACATGGCATAACTATTAAATGTCACAACAAAAACATCTCAAACCAGAGTACACCTACTTATTACTGTTTTATATGTGTAACATTTTTTATCTTTATTACATTGTAATGATGAATGCATATTACGCTATAATATTTTCCAGCTACACACATCCACATTTCACTTTCACAACAGAGTGTATTCTACCGTACACAACAAACATTAAAGTGCTTCGTTGAATGAATTCAAAATAGTTTAAATGCTGACTTTTAAACGGAGAAAAACAGTAGTGCAGACAAAAAAAATCACATCACTTTTCTCCCTTGTTTTGTCACCCACAGGCTTCAACTATTATTGTACATGAGTGCATTTTATACAGCATAAAATAACAACAGATAAGACTAGTCTTATCATTGTGTCCTATGTGTGCATACCTATTATAATGCAACATATAAAATGCACTCATCGAGTAGATTTTTGAAATGGAGAGCGAATACCATTGAATCCAAGCGACTGGAAAATTTTGTCATATCTCTTCTCTTTCTCTCCTTTCCAAATTTTCTCCAGTCAAGCCAGCTATATAGTATGTGCCGCTCTATGTATGTCACGTCCGTTGGGGTTTGAGTTTGCATGCATGCTCATTTTATACATTTATGTAAATGCATTACACGTTCACTTTCCCGTTACATGTATTGGTGCGTGTGTGTATGTGCATGCAATGCATCCCAGAATGAAAACTACTTTAGCAAAAAAAACGACCTTCTTCTTTTTTCTCATGTGTTCATCATCCTGTTACACAAGTTATAATAATAATAATTGAAGCGTTCATGTTTAGTTGCCTGCAAAAAAAATCTCGAAAAGGCACTTGGTAGCAAGCTAGCAGTGTAAACGGGGAAAATGCACATGAAGAAAGAATCCAATTCAATCTGTTGTTTTGCTGATGAAGCTGGTTCATGTCATTTTATAGAGAGGAAAGGCAATTGGAATGATTGAAGGAGCTAATAGGGAGCTACAAAGTTGTATCCAGTGGGAGTATTAGTTTTCTCCTAGGGAGGAATCATGATGATAATAATAAAAAATTACATCATATCATATTATGTATGCTTGTATGGAGAAAGATATTCCTGCTTTGACTTGACGCATGCATTTATCCGGCGGGCTCTCTCTGCTTCTTTCGGCTGGGGAAAAAGGGAAAGTTAGACAAGTCAAGTAAATGGGAACGATACGTTTTTTTTCTCTCATTTTATGAGCATCATATCTTGTTGAACAATAAGATTATGTTTTTGGATTTTTGACGCATGATAGAACGGAAGATGCTAATGTTGCACGCAGATTTGTCATGGGTCGATTTAGATATGTGTAATACCATTCATACTTTCATTCAGTTGCAAAGTATTATGGTATTTATATTACAACCCAAGAAATAAATATGAGCACGTAAAGAGCATGACAAATACGGGAAAATATGACAAGGGCATTGCATACAATTATTATTGCTGCATATTTTGATTTCTAATGGAATGACAAAATGTTGGTATGGGTATTTTATTGCTGATACAAAGAGTGCTGATAATATGCCAATATTCCAGTGCGGTTTGTTGGTGATGTGTTGCTGCTGATTGATATCTTAAGCAGTTGGTTTACCAAACTAGTGCAATTTATTGGCGACAAAAAGAATTGACAGTAGATTTGAAACGCTTGGGAAATTGATTTGTGTTTTGTTCCTTAAATTGTGTTTGTTTTTTTAAAAGGTTGTACTTTTCAATTAAAAATTTTTCAGAGAAACATTACTCATAATGGTATCACACCAGTAGGACGTGTTAGCTAGGAAAAACAATTTTTATTGACCTGCTGCTGTTTTTAGTTTAAATTACAAGCAACAACCTTTTGTTTATTGTTACGATACTTTTTCAAGTGTTTCTAGTGGTAGTATCCGATTACAGCTTTTTACGCTCTCATCCTTTTTCTGTTGTTTATGTAAGATGATCTTCTTAAGAGACTCATTTAGCAGAAGAGAAAGAAACTGAGTTTTACCCCAAAAAAATTGTTAACTCTTTTGCTTGACAGGCTTGTTTTGCAGAGAAACTATGACCCACTCTCTGGCTCTACCCCGTTCTTGTTGTAACCAGGTAGCAAAGGAAATAGTGTGTGTCTGTCTGTAAACAGGAGTAATAATCATAAGTAAAAATACTCCCAAGGGGTCTCCACACTGCCCATTACTGTTTCTTCTCTTAAAACTTCCAAGGGTCTAACGACCTTTAACAAGGTGAGATGATTTTCTATTGAATCTCTCACGTCAACCAAAGTCATGATCAGATGCCCGTGAAACAAGTGCTAACACGAAAAAGTCCATATTTCATTTTCACTAAAAAACTTGGTCCAGCAGCATTGCCTGTCTTGCAAATGAAGCTAATAGGCTACCACATACTTTCTCAAACGACCGTTTTATATCTCTTCGTAAAGTTCTCACTGACGACTCTGACTGGAGAAAAACTATTAAACTTGGCTACTCCTATGGTGTGTAAGGAGGATCAGTGAGACTTCGACTGCAATGCAATGTGATATGCAATCCATAATAATATTACTTGAACATTATAGTTTGTTTACGGTCAGATACAAAACTGATACAACTAATAGATAGATGTTCAAGATATGTTTCAACACACACAGTAAAGCAGAAGTATTTTGAGTATTACACAATACCTAAAAATATGATTCACTATCTCTTTCTCCTTATCTATCTATTTAGTGGAGGGAGATACTACCCGTTAAACACACACAACACTAAAATATTTTTGGCTTTTTGGTACGGAAGAAATATGTATCATCATGTGAGAAAAAAGGCAATAATGTGTTTCATAGGGCGCATTTACTATCACGGTTCTGTCTGTCTGCATGCTTGTTATGGTTATGATGAGAAGAGAGAATATTACTACGCGTTACTCTTACCCTTACGCACATTTTTACAGGATCTTTGCTGCTGCTTATTATGTTTATGTAAAAACGCAAAGAGATAACATGTATATTTTTATACTTGCTTCCTCGTCGCATCCTACTACTACGTCGTCGTTGTTCCGTTCCGTTTTTTTTTCTCTACCCCACTCTTCTGTGTCTGCGTAAAACTTTCCTTTTTGTCCATATTACTCAGCGAGAAACAAATAGAGAATTACGATAATGATATGTGGTTCATTGCATTACCTGAGGATTTTTTTTTGAGACAAAAGGCCGTTTCGAAATGAGTAAATGACCCCCCAGCGTGAGTAGGCAGCTGACGGCGCCAGCACTTGACCGAACTTGCCTCATCTTCGAAAAGCATGAAGAATTGTCTTGACCCCTGCTGACATTCCTTCTTGATAATCCGCAGTGCTCCACCAGGATGAGCGTGTTCACAGGGTAAATATATTATGGCATTATTTACTATACGACTACTTACTAAATATTAAGTGTTTAACCTGCTCATTGTAAGCTCGCTCCTCAGCCCTGTTGATATAATTATATAAGCAGAGTACGGGTAAATAGACAAGACACAAAAAAGTCAGCAAGTTGTTTCTATATTTACATATTACACTATTGCATTATTGTGTGGTGTGTTGATGCGTTATTTCTCATAGAAAGGCAGACATAGGGCAACCTATCATCATTATGAGCGTCATCATCATCCTCTCCTCCTCTCTTATGGTTCACACAGTGTGTTCTGTGTCCCAGTTCCGGACTTTTCTCTCTTCAGTGTAGAGTCATGAGCCAAAAGAGCAACGAGAACAACAAACAACAAGAGAATTAATATACATTTATACTGCTGTGAACATAGCCGCAGTCTCATCACTTAGCAAGAGTTCTGGCTCCGCCGCACTCCTGGAACTCTGGCACTTGGTCAGCCTCGTTTCCTTTTTTATACACCGACCACGCTTCAGGAAGAGAAGGATGGAGACTGGTGGAAAGAGAGAGAGAGAGAGAAAAGGAGACTGCGAGAAACGAGAGAGAAAGGAAATGAATTACATATTAATGGTATACGTATTATTTTTATTGCTTATTATTATTATTATCATAATAATATTTGCTTTATGCTTTGAACATATATACTAAACTATGTATAAGACAAACTGGCTTTGCACAGCGTCAGACTCAAGCTTTAAAGGAAACTTTTACAAGTTTTATGTTTCCTTTATGGCTGCTTTTGAGACTTGGATCTTTTTTGCATATTATTTTGTCGTTCATTATATGGAATTAATAGAGTAAACGCCCAAAAGTAACCAAGTTTGTGGCTTTAGAAACCCTAGCTATTTTGGAAGTTTGCGAAAAATTTAACTTATTAAAATAAGCACATTTCATCAACTTCGGGTAGAAAATAGATGCATGCATGTTTACCTCTGACCTGTGTGGTTTACATAATTATACATTTTCTGCAACTGAAAACTGCATTAGTTATTCCGATACGCATTGAATTCCTCATGAGATATGAGAGAATATATATAGTATAATGGCAATGCTGTTGCTGGTAGCTTTATTACATTGTAAACTGTTTGTTTTGTGATAAGAATGACGCTTGAAACAAGACTTATGTTGTTTAAGCTTTAAATTAATACCTTTTTCCTAGAGTATCAGTTTTTGTTGGTTGTTATCCTATTCGTTTCGTGTTGTTGGCAACTTTACGATCTCCCAGAGAGAGAGTGAGAGCGAGAGGCATGGAGCTTGTGTTTACTTTAGGCTTTTATAATAATAATGTGTGGTGTAGCCACTTGGTTTCTAACTTCCCCGAGAATAAAGTTGCTTTGCTTGAACATGCACCACCATAATAACTGGATTTTCTGCATCCTTCCTTCTTTCTCAAACTGTTATAACCCGCAGCACTCAACGTGAACAACAGAGGCACTAGGTAAATGAATCAGTAAGCCAGACATTGCATTATTACAATTTGAGCAATAATGTGTGCTCAGGTGTAGCAAGTGATTTTACACTTTTACCTTTGCTTTCATCTCAGAAATATGAGTATACATGCATTTTATAACGTGCTTGCAATTGCATCAACAATCCCTTGGGGAAAACTCCTAGACATTATTTACAATATAGTACATACCTATCATATATCAGTTTCCGCATATAAATTCATCAAGTTTGTGCAAAAAGGTTGAAAATAGTTGCTCTATTTTACCTGAAGCTATAAAAGTAATGCTGGTCACTATAAAATGTAACTTGCTTGATGACACCTTTTAACAAGAGCGCGATGATTTTCCACACTTGACTTGTTGCAGTTTCAATGCACTCCATTTCAAATCACTGCATTATTATCCTACCACCACGAGTGTGGTGTTAGTGTCAGATGGCTCATCTCCAGAGAACATCATCCTCGTAAAACTATCAATAATGTTGAAAGAACATGTGTCGGGAGTTAAAGTGAGAGGACCTTCTCTCGCGTTGTGTACTCATCATTACGACCAACAAGGCTTGATGGTGATGGTGTGAGTGGAGTGCAAGTCAAAGTACATTTTTATGACCTATTGAATCAACCAAAATAATCCTATTGGTATGATGGCGAAGGAAGGTGAAGGTGCTCAAAAGACGGTGTTATACTTCAGGAAGAGCCAGGCGCCACATCCATCACATGAGACCACCGAACCACACCTCTTCTTCTTGGACGAAACTATTACCTTTACAGATCATCTGTCAACACAATATGAGTTTACACGCATATTATGCAACTACATGGGTGTACAGTCTCATCTTCTGGTGTAATCTACTTGTTCTGTAGTTACAAGACGTTACTTTTACTACTACTACTTGTACCTTTCTTGCAGAGAGGTACGCTACAAATGGGTATTTGTTTTCTTGGCAAACACATTTTATTTTCGTGTGTAAGGCTACGACAGGACATTGGGATGCCCTTGTCTTTACTACTAAACTGTGTAATAATAATACTAATAGTAATAGATAATGTAATACATAAAAAAGTGTAAGCACACGTTAAAAAGTTAACATATGCACATAACATTATCTCTAGACAACCAACAAGCAAACAGTTGAACTTGTCTTTACCATTTATTGTTCATACAATAACAAAAATATTTATACTTTTTATATTAAATCATGTTTTCTTGAAAAATATATTATGAATGCTCATTAAATTCCTTTCCCTTTTGGAAGTCTACTCCAGAGTCTGGTTTCCTTGCCAGTAAACAATATTGTTTTTAAATCCAATCACAAAACAAATGGACGTGTAGGAAGAACGCACATAATTGTATTAAATGCTCGTCGTCGCCCCAATAAAATGCAGTCGCAGTTGTGGTGCTAGTAGTAGCAAGATGATGATGATGATGCTAGAGTGTGTCTGCTAGTGTTTTACGGGGAGAAAAGTCCCTGAGAAAAACAGCAATTGTAACACGCTCAGAGTAGCAGGAACATAAATTGTTACACATCATGAAATCACGTCTGGTGCTCGTTTATCCCTCAATAAAATATTTAGCTTTTATAATCTTAATCTAGTTGTGTACGCCAAATATTACACTTATTTTTTCCTTCTCCAACAATAACACAGAGTATTATGATGATGGTAAACTTGGACAAAAGATTTGAGGGAGATGAACACAGTTTGTTTTTGTCCCCACAACATAGGGAATAGGCAACAACGGCAACGCATCGAGTCGTTGCTGTCGTCATTGGCTTTTATAATATGAACGTATACGGTTTTGGCTGATCATTACACTGCGGGAAGCCTTCAATCCCTGTTGACTCCCAATAATTGTCCTCCAACACAGTTGGACTCCTTCACTTTTATTCTGTTAATGTCCTGCTGTCAAAACTCGATTTTCCCCAATAAAATCCACAGAGCGAAGAAAGGTTCTCGGTGATGGTGGTGGAATCACCAGAGACACATTTTGAATAGGGAAAATGCAAAAGGCATTCTCATTTTATTATATCGCATCGTACATGCATAATATGCATTTGATACTTTCTTGCGTTACTCCTCGCTACTTACACGTTATAGCGTCTCATTAATCGTGGTCATCATTAATATTATCCTCCTCTGATCAATTGTACGTCATCACCATGGACAACATCAAAGAACAAGAATCACTGTGTCTGCTTGTTGTTCTTTCTGTTTAAGGTCAGAGGCATCATATGTCAAATAATCACTTTTTTGCCAATTGAAAATAAAAAATCCCTGTTATGCCCGTGGGAGTAGATTATTACGGGTTTCAGTCAGTCAGTCGCTCTCTCTCATCTGCCTGCACTGAAAGTTGAGCCGGCCTCTGCTTTTGCCATAAAATCATTATTGCGCTGCATAATATATTCCATGTAGTCAGCTCTCTCTCTTCGCCCTTCATTCTGTCAATTTTGCTTTGAAGTGGTTATTGAGCTTTGACTTGAACTACATCACAAGGAAGGATAAAACAGTATACAAAATGGCAAAAGTCAAAAGGCATAAGTAACTGGTTCTTTCATTCTCTCTATATCTGCTGACATGAGCCAAAGGTAGGTGAATCAAAATGGACTTTTTGTAAAGCGATACTGACACGTCACAACAAACTGGCAACATAGTCTCCTCCTGTGCATGCATATATTTAACTTATGTATGTGCTGATGATACACATAGTTATGCAAATTATAATAATAAGCTGGATACTTTATGACAAGAACAAGAAAGCCGGAGCTTTCAGCTCTTATTATTATTAAAACGTCTTTCTCCCTTTTTATTTTCATTGCGTAGGAGGAAGACAAGATTTTTGATATGATCAAACTTTTGGAATTTGATCATCATTAACATGCTCCTCACAGGCAGAACAGCAACCCGGTTTTTATAAACGCAAAAGCTGTCAGGTATGAAATCGCTACTGCTTTATTTATAAAGTACCTCCGCTTGTATTTCAAAATGCGCACACAAAAAAATGAAACGTTATAAAAGGAATGTAAAACTTATTATTTTTTGGGTTGGATTCCTATATAGTATTTGTATGTGTTTAATACAATGAAAAAAAAACTACTTGAATCACTTCCCTTTCACCTTTACACTGCCAAAAATTACACCCCGTTAAAAAGTGACTGATATCCTTTTCATTCATTCGAACCTTAATTTTTCTAAATATGACTAGTTGAAAGGTACAAACTGCTACATTGTCTGCGTACATCAAACACACAACAATAAAATTGCATTTCGGCTTAATAAAAAACTGTTTGTATTCCGATCAGCTATACAAACAAAACTATTATACAGATGATATCTGCGATTAGAAAAAGTTGTCTAATAATAAATACTAGATGTACACATAATCATACGTCCAATTCATTTCATGTTTTATGTAATATTACTACATGCACACACTAGTCAATACCTTTTTGTATTGTCCAGTGCCAGTGTTAGCCAAAAAAGATGATATAACTGATAGTATATATGAAACTAATAAAAAGAGTTATGAGTTGTAAATATGACCATGATTTTAGATGATAGTGTAAGTTTTTCCAAAAGTAATACGAGCTGAGCTGTAATGTTCTCTCAATTAATACACCAGTGCGGATAACACGGATATCATCACACTCTCTTTATGAAAGGATATTATGAGCAAGAGTTTATAAATACCAGAAATTTATACGTGTCTTGTATCTTTTTTTCTTTATAGAGATAATATAGGCATAGTTAATAATAGCAGTAATGATATGCTGGGAAGTGGTGAGTTTTTAAAAAGAAAAGGAGTGAGGAGGGTGCCAAAGAAAAGCAAATAGTGTGCAGTGTGCAATCCCTTTTATTATTACCCCAACAAAACAACACCAACAACTGGTTATAGTAATAATAATAATAATGATAGTAGCCTTCGGGGAGACCGTCAGCTGGAATGAATTACTGCTCCATAATAGAGGTTACTATACCTTTCGGAGCCTTAACAAGCCAAGAAAAACTAACAATCTCGCCCCCAAAGCGACCTTTTCCTTCACTCAACTCATAACTCTTTTCCTCGACTTGCTCTCTCTCTATTTCTTTTTCTTCTTGTTGGAAACATAAGGAGACGCGGAGGAAGACAGTACAAACAAATGCAAACTTACAAAAAAAGTTTTTGTAAAAAATACTTTGATTTTGCCCTCTTGTTTGTGTACTTATTTGTATATAGAAATATGTAGAAACCTTTTTAGCTAAAAAAATTCGTCAAGGATTGCCATAGTCATCAAAAAATATCTTGATAGGAAATTGTATTAAAACAAAATATTTTTGTGTGTGCCATTTGATGAACAAGCATACAAACTCGTTAAAAAAGTTTCCTTGCGATTTTGACAAGTGATCTACAAAACTTGGCCAAGTAAATTGCGGGGTGATGAAAAGTCTGTAAAAGTGGCATAGTAAAACAATTTTAACTGCTTTATGCAATAGATTCATGTTTTTATGATCTCTTGTCTTCTCCACACACACAAATATGTACTGGTCAGTCAAGTTAACAAAAAATGCCAGTAAGTTTCATGTTCTATTTACTTGTTTTTCCGGCTTCAAACTTTTTTTTACTGCGCGGCTATATAACTCGGGCAGTAGATTTATTCCCTGAAATACTTTCTAGAATATTTTTTTTCTCTTTGCTGTTTCACACTATGTATTTTTTAAAAGAAAAATTGTAAAGCACTCAGAGATCAGTCAGTCAACCACAAAAAGAATGTGTGCACTGTGCCCACTTGGTAAACCAATGATAAAAAAAAGTCTTTTTCCAGCTTTTTCCTACAGACAAATGACTACTAAGCTTGTACCCTTCTTTTTTTAAAGAAAAAATGTTTTTCTTTTTTTAACAATTTTCTTCAAATCTTAGCTTTGAATCTTTCCTAGCATCCATCCATCTATCGCCACACTTGTCTGTCCTATTTATTTGAAGAAGATGATGTGATTACGTTCCCATTTTGTCCTTTTCCCCAAAGATCTTGATTTAGGAACGGGGCACTCACAGAAAAAAGATACAAGGAGCAAACACACTTTCAATTTACTTTTTTGAAAGACATTTAAAATCGACGTGTAGAGTCCTACCAAAAGCCAATGTACAATGAATTGAGTAAATGTTACACAGTTCATTGGATATTTTAGGAAAAGTGCTTCAAAAAATGTTTTCCCTGTGTTTATTTTGTAAAATGGCCCAGTTGATGGAACATTTTGAAGGTGCTGATGATCATGATTGGGACTGTGATGGGACCGTAATTTCCTTTGATAATATTTATGTTACTGTTTGTTAACTGGCATCATGTTTACTGGCATGTTCTACACGTAATGATAGTGAGAAAACGACAGGAGAAAACAAGCTCATTGATGTAGCCATAGGTACTTACCTGCATGGCAGCACACACATCTTTTTAAACCTGTACAAAAGTCAGTAAAAAGGAAGAAGAGTGAAAAGGAAACTGCAAAACTATGAAAGAATGAGAGCATCATGTAATTGAAGGGTACATAAGCTACCTCGTCAATCATATCCCATTGATCCAAGAAAAACCCACATATTAGTGCTTGAACACATTATCAATTTAATTTTTTTATGCTACGAAGCAAGAATAGAGTGTGGTGAATAGAACAGACAGCTAAAGGTTCGTTTTCCAAACAAGAAACAGTAATAATGATGGTGATAATAGTAATAACACCTATCATCGTCCTGGTGAGAAAAAGAATGTTTAGAAATTAGCTTCAAGGGGCTCTGCCATCATGATCATCAGTCTGTGAGTGAGTAAAAAGCAGCACCAGAAGCACTGCTAAACTGTGTATTATTTCTGATGTTGCACTTTTTTCATTGTGGAAATTTTTTCTGTATTATAACCTGCCTCTATGCTTTTTTTGTGAATCACCTCAAGGAAATATCTAGGCTGCTGGATGAAGGTAGAGAACGAGTGAAGTATAAACGCATTTTTCCATAATAGCCGGTTGATCGGTAATCGAGACAGGAATGGACGGATATGAAGAATGAGCAAGGAGGAGAGTAAAGCAGAAAGAAAATTGTTTTAAGGATAATTATATCACCATTTACGTTTGCAAGATGTATGATGAAGTGTGTGCTTAGTTTACACTAGAGAAAGAAAAAAATATGACTGAGAAGAAGTGAGAGAGACGGAGAGGAAGTGAATGGGTGTGAATTGTTTGGTTCGGTAATAATCTTTCTCGACAGACTTGTTTTTTACACCTTCCTTATGTAGTAGTCGATTGACGAGTTTACACTTTGCTGAAATATGGGCTCAAGTGCCAGGGTAATTATTATGTGTGTGTGTTTTAAGAGTTCTTCTGTTGCAAATAAAACAGAGAGTTAGACGTGACGGTAGTTTCGTTTAGTACCCCCTATCATATTTTTATGCGTAGGTATGGCATATATAAATGGCAAAAAACTATGAATACTTGAAACTTTATACTAAACTTGTACCTTATTCTCATATTATTATTATTGGTAGTTATAAACAAAGCATTCTTTACTTAACGTGATCAACACTAAAGAAAAACTTTTTAATGCTTTCAGCCACTTATTTTCATCAGTCAATCACTCAGAGTAATAAATACATACATACATACGCATATACTGCCATCATCATCATGTTTTACGCTTCATGGATCCTGCTTAACGAGCATCATTTTTTTCATTGTGTTTCTTTTCCAGAGAAACGTCCACCCTCAATTATCACTTGCCCCTCTTTACAAACCCATGCCCATGTCCATCAAAATATCTTCTTTTTCTAAGCTGGGGGATGGATACTGTTCAAATGATATGGCTGCCTGGTTGAACTTGAAACTCATCTTCATTTTTTTCTGAAAATGCAACGAACAAAGAAAGGTCGCTCGTGCACCAACGTCTGGACAGATATTATTTATGCAAGGAGGAATATATATGTATATAACTAGTTAAACAATTTTTATGATCCGTTCACGGCAAAAAAATCAGGCGTGAAAAGTAAACTTTTGCGATAATAATAATAAATAATTGTTGTTGCATGTGTTTAAAACTTACCTATCCTACTTCCCGTAGGTTGTGAGTTGCATGAAAAAGCCTGCACAGAGTTGCTTGTGTGATCGTCACCGTTTCGACCTGGTCAGTGGACATGATCAGTAGTAGCCACAAGCTATTTTTGCATTGTTTAAAGGTGTAAGAAAAATAATATTATGGTGAGTAGTTGCACGCAAGAAACACCTCTACCTATAGAATATTTTATGACCTTTTGTTTGAACAGCATGAGCACAGGGGAAATTGAATTGATATTGGCAATATATTTTCACCTTTATTTCGCACAACACTTTATTTAATACCTCCACATTGCATTATGCGGTAATAAACATGAGGATATTAAATAGTGAGCATGCTTTTTACCTAGGTTTATTTATTTTTAATTGCTAAAAAGTGCACTGAGTTGTTGACTTTTAAGAAAAAATAAACAATATTCATAGAGAGGCGACCAGGTGCTAACGTTAAGCACTTTGAATGCTTTTACTCTCACCAACTTTTCTTAAATGAGGCTAATAATAAAATAAATAATAAAATTTGGAAGAAGGAAAGGCATAAAAATAATAAAACGTTATTGCCCTCTTTTCCAGAGAGTGTAACAGCGTCATAATTTCTGATAAGAATTGGAAAAAATAGTGTATTATATTTTCCTTGCCACTTCCATTTCAGATTTCAGACGTTTCTTAGATAATGAATCCCTAAACATATAAATATCAGCTACCGTTTCATGTGTTGTGACTGCTATAAAAGGGTATAAAAATCGTAATAAAAGCTTTTCCACTTCCATTATTAAAAATTGATAAGAGTTAAGCTCTCCAGAAAATAAAAGTTAGCTGAACTCTACAGCATATAAATAAATAATAAAAGTTAAAACTTTTTGTTTTATTTTTATTTTCACACAAGCGTCATCACAAAACACGATATTTACTCATGTTAACTCAAAAAGCATTACTTTTGACAGCACCAACTACACAAGCCCAATGTGTGTGGCTTTTCATATCATAATCAAGTCTTCCCTGTCCTGCTCCTGCTGATGATATGGTGGTTACAATGAAAATAAGTAAATGTAAGTATTTTGCGCATTTATTCACAATCAGAAAGCATTACTTTTGACCAGCAACAGACCAACCTGAAGGATTACCCAAAATGAAAATGGCTTTTTGAGTGTGTGCCTGCTCACATTAAAATACACAACAACCACGACTTTTTGGGGGAGAAAATATTTTATTACAATGTGGTATTGTGTGATAGAACAAGGAAACTGACAGTGTAACACCAAATTGCATTTTCAGGTAGTAAAAAGCGCAATTCATAGATACAGAGCGATATAGAGAAAAGGAAAGAGTTTATATCTGGTTTTCTAATCAAAAGATAAACTAATAAAATATACACAATAAACCGTTTGTCATCACTACTGTTAAAGCGTTTTTCTTACCAGGTAAAAAAATTGTTTTGCAGGGAGGCAGCCGGTTATGCACGCATTTAAGAGTAGATGAGCACAGAGAAATGAAACCAGACACACACACACAATAAAAGTGAAGGACTTAACGTGTTCGTCGATATTTGATGATGACGAGCATGTCATTATTCACGTAAATTATATCCGATAAAATATTCATGCATGATGATGAGGTGGTAAACCCACCTTTTTCAAAGGGAAGTAAAATCCAAAAACAGAATGGCATTTTGCATGCACTACTCGGCGCTTACACACACACACGATAACTTGCGTTTATTAATATTATTATGACTTATAAATTTTATATAGGTGTGTGTATTATATTATTACTACAATCCTTTTTTTATTATATTGCTGTTTGCATACAATGAAAAAAATACAAAGACGAAGAAAAGGAGAGACTCTCTTTCTCTCGCAAAGGTGGTGGTGTGCATATTATATAATATTTTTGGTTTGCCAATGGCTTAGTGGGTGTGGATAAAAACCCCGGAATATTATTATGGCCCATTATTTAATTTTTGTTTGTAAATAAATAAATGAGTGGTGAGTGAAGCACGAAGGTGAATAAGTAATAGTGAGCGCGGTAGGGATTAATAAATAATAATAATATCCAGTCACCATGCATAGTTAACACATTTCGCAGGTACCTTCATGGAATCAGCATGACATGCGTTTTTTATATTCTTTTGCTGTTGCTGAAGACCTAGTCTTCCTTCACATGAGTCTAGTGTGTGTGTACATGCATGCATAATGAGTAGAAATAAGTATATAATATTATGTGTGTGTGCAATATTTGAAATTGGTTAGTTACCGCTGTTATTATTGTAGTTTTGATAATAATATTTTATTATGCAAGCGACCAGTCGCGCCAATCCACTTTGCGTGTTTAGCAAAAGATGCTTATTGCTTGTGACTGTCTACACGGGCGTTTTTTATGAATTGTTCGCACGCTCCGTGATTCTAACCGGAGGTAAAAGTGCAGTTTAGTGTGCTGATAGGTAAGGGCAGTAAAAAATTTGGTTCCTCCAGGAAATAAAATGGTAAGCTATGCTATTGTTGCTGCTTTAAAGCGGAAGAGTTAAAGGCAGGAAGACCAAGTGTCAACACGAGTGTGAGTAAAATGGTGTGCTGTTGAAAGTGTAAAGAAGCAAGTTTTGTCTTTTGTTTTCAACAGGCATAAAGGCAAAAGCCTTTGCATTTGCATGTGTCAAATAACATGAATGTAGAGTGTTTGCGTGTAACAAGATATAGAGAGAAAGTGACGATCGTAATCAGTACGGCAATTCTTACACTTTCGAGGTTTAGAGTGTTTCCACCTGGAACGCCAACGATGTTGCTGCTGGCGTATAAATAGCAATTTTTAAACACTTTCCGTATCAGTAGCTGTAGTAAGCTAAAGTTACATCATGAGAGGAGGAAATACTACTCACCGTACCTTTCCTACTGCCTTGTAGTATTATTGCCCGTCATACAATTTTCTCTCTCTGACCAAGTTTGTCTCGCTCTCCAAAAGTTGATCATTTCAAGATTAGCTTGTTAAAATATGCAGGTATTTCAGTTATTCGCATTATGATAAGAAAAAAAGGTTTAACATTGAGATGGAAAGTGTAACCGAGTCTCAAGTTTGCTGCTCTAGTTCCAACCAAACTCGTTAACACATTCCTTTC
Organism: Entomobrya proxima; assembly: GCA_029691765.1. Classification (NCBI taxonomy): domain Eukaryota; kingdom Metazoa; phylum Arthropoda; class Collembola; order Entomobryomorpha; family Entomobryidae; genus Entomobrya; species Entomobrya proxima. Next base: position 42,505,550 of record CM056173.1, on the reverse strand, counting down.
AAACGTCCAATGAACTTGGTAACAAGCAAGTCGGTACAAAACGAAAAAGGGTTGTGTTGTTGCTACCACATTGTATCATACAAATAATAGCACACACACAACATTGTCGATAATAATCAGTGTTTTTATAATAAAAATATCTTCAGTATTTCCATGACCTTTTTGTTTTGACCGTTTGTACTAGGCTGACAGTCAACGTGTTAGTTTACACCTTCCAACCATTCTTTTTATTTATTTTTTGGGCAATACTTATAAAAATAGTTCACAGCTTGTACAATTTACTACTGCCGGGGTGATCGGCAACTCTGGAATTTCAGGGGAAACTCAACGCATACATAAAATATGCAACAATGCTCATGCAAACAAGCTCAAATATTTCGTTGCAGATTTACGAGGCATGTTACAAAAAATTTATTGTATGATATTAAATTATTGTGATCTCTGGAAAAACAACCGTTGTGAAATATAATCCGTGAACAAGGCTATAATATATCTTGTTGCAACCACATATATTTATTATAATCACTCATCATGAAGTATGGTTGTTGGTGTAAACTCGTCAAATTATCCAGCTGGCTGGCGTTATTACCACTAAAACTTCTTATTCCACAGGAATTACTGCCGATTTTTTATGTTTTGTAGTGGCTCAAAGATAAGAAGAAGCTGCTTTCTGTTGCAAGCTCTTATTTCGCATATTATAATTTACATGCCATCATGATCAAGCTCTTCTGCTTTTTCTCTCATATATTATCCCGCCTAATGGAAACGTGCTTCCTCATCCAAATCTTAACACTATGCTGTTACTGTTGATATGTCGTTACGTGTCAGTAGTTTTACTACTCTTACACAACAAGTCACAAGCAAGGTGCCATAAAGAGTATCACTTTACTCTTGATAATTACTTTTCATAAGAAAGAAATAGTGCATTGTGGTTTGAAGTCACAGGCCATCTATCTCCAAGTGTGAACCTCCCCCATAATCCCTTATCACCATCAGTCTTACACCTTTTCCTTCTAGTCAACATAAAAATGATATGATAGGATTGAACAGAGTATGTACAAAGCCAAAAACAACAACAACAAGTAGGTACAACATGGTCTTGTATCAACATCATAAATATCTTCACGTCTTGGCTAAGTACAGCATTACCAGGCAAACAGTAGGTTGAACACGTACCTATTTTAGATGGATAGACAAAAAGGTAAAAACGGTTTTATGAAAGGAGCATAAACTTCTTTGAGACAGAGAGGAATAAGAAGAATGTGTCGTGAAGAAGACTTCTGACTCACACAGATCTGTTACATGATAGCACGGCTTTGTTTTAAGTTTCTTGTTTTATGACACGTCGTTTTCCCCGTTGTTACATGCATGATTTGCTTATGTTTTTCTTGTTTCTTCTCTCTTGTTACCACTTTGGCTTTGCGCACAAGAAAAAGTGATGCAATCATGATTCCTTTAAATAAAAAGGTTTTAGCTGGCATTATATCACTTGGCTACCAAAACAGAAGAATATGCAAGAGAAAATCAAAATTGGTTATAATTTTGTGGTTGTTCAGCACACCAACAGAAGAAGATATGATATGAGATGGGTTACAATGATAGATAAAAGGTAAGCAGTCATAAAATAGGAAATAGGAGAAGTTGAACACAGAGAGCTGATATTATGTGTGTAAAGTGTAAATCAGCGTGATTTTTTTGAGATTCAAGATTTTTCTCGGATGTCTACGTATGCAATGTGTTATTATCACCTTGATTTCATATTATTATTGCTGTTATGCAGTATAAACAATATGTGTGCATATTTTGTTTTACTTGATAAGCTTTTTAGCAGACACCCACCTTCATTGTCATCATTGCGGTTTGTTTAAAACAAAAATATATTATATGGTCATCAAAAGATGCTGCGAATGGTAAAATACATCTCAAAGAACCGGAATATCTAGGTGAAAGAATTTGAATAGCAAAACGAGTGGAAAACGCCGCTACTACAAAAAACGCTGGCAAATATTTGACAAGTGATTTTTGGACGTTAATATTCTTATAAATATGAAGTAAGCAAACCAAATGCCAACCATGCATGGATTTTTACAGGAGATAATCCATAAAAAAATAACTTTTAGCCCATTATGATAATGCAGTTGGTGAAAGAAAGGAAGTAGCAACTAGGAAGACGAAGACGAGTGTTTGCAACACTTATCATCATTAAGCGAATATGTTCATAGTATTAATATTAGTCAATAATTCCTTTCGCTGCTCATCGTTTCAAGTAATAAAAGTAGAAGCCAGGCAAAAAAACAGGTTGTAGTTTGCTGAATGAAAAGAAAAGTAGAAAGCAGAATTTAGTGGTAAACCTTGCAAGTTGCAACCCGTACATAAAAAAGCCTATTTGTTTGTGTAAACCAACAAAATAATATAAGGAAAATGATGACTACGAGATATGATGAGCAAGAAGAGTGGTTGGTCGTTGGTCTTCGTGGTTAACTAGAATTGATTATGCGGCAGTGTGAAGTGCGAAAGCAGGTGAGGAGATGAGCTGAGCATGAAAATATTATGCACTATTAGATAGCAGTTTTATGACGTGATATCATCTTGAAACAACACTTCAATATTTTAAAACTGATGACTTGTGTTGGACCAAGACTAGACTAGGATGTTGAGAAAGAAGAGAGAAAAAGTCGGTAAAAAAACAACACTACTGATGACTGGTCTTGCACGGGTCGCGGTTAATTTGACGGTGGCGTTTTCACATGCGGATAAAACACCGGGAACAAAAAACAGGTTGTTACGAAACACAGGTGCGGACAAAACGCAGGTGGTAATTTACACAGGTGAAAATTTGCACAGGCGATTGTTTGGCAATTACAGGTGCACCAATGTGATTCAAATTACAAATGCAAATTGTCAACAATTGTCAAACACTTAAAAAGCATTCGATTATTTGTACCCGGAACTGTACCATATTGCTATTCGCATTCGTGTGACTACTCCTAAACTTGGGTTCATTTCAACATCCTGAAATGTAAATTTACGTCTTTAACACTAAAATTTTGTTTGTTTAGAAGCTCAAAAATGATAATGACCTTAATGAACAAAGTGAAATCTCTGTCCACGTTGTACTGTTTTTAGGGACCTTTCAAATTTCACAATAAAGACTTGAAAGCGACAGACCTTTAAAAATCTGATATGAAGACTGCTTCTGCTGCATTCCCTTTTCACCGTACTTAGTATTTGCAATAGCATGCAATACAAACTCCTAAAATTGCGTTTTCTTTTGGGTAAGACGAGATAACCCAAAGGAAACGTTCAGCCGCCAGAAGTCGAACTATGAAAACTAAATAATCGCGCATAAATGTTTGTCACAATGCTGAAGGTTAAATTAAACGCCCAAACATCATGCATGCATATTATATTTGCAGTAAAATAAAGCGAAATCGTGTACCACTTAAAGTATTCACTTGGTAACGTTTTGCTCCCGTAGATAATTCTAGCACATGTTGAACTAATTTGGTTATAGTCTATTGAAGGAAGCTGGAAAAAGTATAGAGGAGGAAACGAATAGGATGCTTGATGCAGGAAATATTTCTGATGTCCGTACTCTATTTCCCTGACGTTTCAAAAATGTAAATTTTCAAAAGGGAGCTCCCTTCTTTTCACTGAAAGGCTGCAAAATTTTATTTCAAGACTGACGATATGCCACCAATAATTGTATGATGATTTTGCGTATCTATTGATACAGATTACCTAACCACTCAATAACATAGGCTTCATAGGCTCCTTTACAAAGCTCTCATCTTTTCTACTCTACATTTATAACAGGTCCCTTGTCTATCGTAAAAATCAAAAATAATTTAGAAATAAGTTTAAAGCTATTTGCGATTTTAAGGTATTATATCGTAAGCGTGTAGCGTTCGTACATCAGTTGTCTTAGCATTTTTGCATGTTGCGGAGAAACGATGTTGCAAGTGTACTATGAACATTTGTTCAAGACATGGAAATTCATTCACCTGTAAAATTGTCGCCTGTTTTCTTTGCAACCTGTACAAATTCCCGCCTGCTTTTTGTCCGCACCTGTGTTTCGTAACCACCTGTTATTTGTTCCCGGTGTTTTATCCGCCTGGGGAAACACCACCTTCAAATAAACCTAAACCCGTCTTGCACAGTTGCAGTGGCTGAAGATAAACTAACCGCAAAAGATTACGGGTGATTTTGTGTTTGTTTTTATGGACAAGAGCAAACATATAGAAACGAAAACTGCAATCAAAAGGGTTAAAAATGCTTACCACGACACAGAAAAACCATAGTTTTGACGCGGTATTGATACTGGCATAAAAACGTTTTGTGTCTACGTCTGCTCTTTGTAACACCACAAAAATGCCAAATTTTCTTTTATCCTCAGAGGTGACCACAAAATATACTTTGATTGTTGCCTCATTATTATGATCAAATGCTGGCTGATTGCAAGGTAAAAGGAAATCGTTGTCCTTGATGAATTGTTAATTTGAAATGTTGGTTTTAAAAAAGAGGCAAAAGCATCACGTTTTGCTGGGAATTTGACTTGAAGAAACCACATACGGTTTTTGCTTCGCATTTTAAAAGATTGATTGTCATCTCAGAACAAAACCGTCAGAATTAACGCAAAGTGCGGAACAGGAAAGGGCTCTTGTAAAAAGTGACGGTAATGCTTTTCCAATTAGATTTTTCACATGACCAAAGTGTGAATTCGTTTAAACCAACGGATTTTACAATTGCACCTGTCCAATGGTAAACTGCAAAGGTGAGAATGTATGTCATAAAAGTTCTAAATGCGCGAATGTAATTTATTTTAATAAAGTACTTTCCTTCACTTCCGCACTACACGATGTACAAAAAATGCGTCTCTAAACGTTCTCCGCATTACAAACCTTTTCAAATGTACAAAATATGAAAAAGTGTGAAAGGAAAAAGTACGTCTTTATTTTCGCGGAATGATAAAAGGATTCCCAAGAAGCCACATCTTTCCCTGCACACCTACATGATGTTCTGTACGTACTAAGCATTTAGCATTAATGCGAATGCGAATGCCCTGCCAGTCAAGCGTTCTCCCAAGTTACATAGACATTAAGGATGTTGGCTAATGGGTGCCTTCTCAGTTCTCAAGCCACTTCTTCATGCATCCTACTATTTTATGTAAATAAAATCGTGTCCGCCGTCAATTGCACATTGCTTTGCAAGATGATATCACGCTACGCTGGAGTTCAAAAGGAAGAGCAGCGGAAGCGGCTGGCCATTTGCACCAGAACAAACTAACACCTCAACAATTTCCACTAATTGAAATACATCACCATCGTCATAATGTATGTACCAGGCAGCAGGAAAATATAAGAATCATTATGTTCATGTTTTCAACGTTTTTGCTGCTACCATTTTTTGCTTCTTTGTTTGGCGACAAGGATTTGCTATCTCTCCGTAACTTTTCGACCATATATTGAAAATTGCTGTTGGAATAATAAAATATGTTTGCAGAAAAACATTCCATAGACAAGCTGCCTTCGTTTTTCTCTTTAGTGTCCTTGCTATTAACTATGCTTATGCTTACTAAAATGACAAAGTTTATGAAATTGGAGCTCCAAAAGTTTTTGTCCATATTCAGTCAATAGATCAAATTCGAGAGATGAAGGCTACAGTGTAGTAAAGAAGTAAAATAATATGTGGACTATTGTGGACACAAAAGGTGATGACGATTTTGGATTCTACCCCTCCCTCCCTGTAGCCTGGTTAATAGACAAACATAACATTGCAGCGTATTTACCATTATGCTAGCCCTAGTAGGCGACTAGCTAAGTTGTTTTGGATTAGTTTTGAAAAGGATTGAATTTGGTGCTACTTTTGAATGTGAAGAGAAATGAATTAATATAATAAAACCAGCGATTTAGTCTTTTGACATCCTGGTGAAAAACCGTGTTACCTAAGCATTTTTAAATTGCATAAGCATAACCTATTTACCCGTTGCTATATTAAGTGTAAATGTACGAACTAATTTTGTCTCTTTGGATTCAATTTAATGATATTTTTACCTAGAAAAGAGTCCATTTATTGTTTTTTTAGAATACAACATACATATTATGTATTATTTCATTAATTACCTATTTACAAAGTAGGCAAAAGTAATTATTTACAAAGCAGCAAGTTTCCGGTGTTCACGCTCCAACAAAATGCTGAGATGACAGTTGGTATTAAAGTTCATGGTTGCTTTAGCAATCTGCGCACTTAATCACGTTTATTGTCCATTCATAAGTGGTGTGCGCTAGCTGAAAGTATGTGCATTAACATCTTAATGGAAAAATCTAGACTAATGCGTAATAGTCTAAAACTTAAGTGTTCTTTGTCTACTAACAACGAAAATAGACATAAACGTCACATACTGCGACGTTTGTCTAAGAATTAATCATTTTTTCTCTCAGACATAACAAGCGTCATCAATACCAGTGATTACACGCATTGATTAGGTTTTGTAACAGAATACCATTCATTGATATTCTTAAGAGATTACTTCTTGGTAGATTACAACTTTGTTTTCTACTATTTCCATTATTCTGAAATCTTTTTCTCCTAAATTTCTCTGATTAAAATATGTCGTGCTCAAAAATAATCTTTTTCTGCATTGCCATTCAAATGGGATCCACTGCTACCTCGATCCCTCCTTCTCCTACAACAAGGGCCCCAGCGAACTATACTAATATTCAAGCTACGTCTCCCCAGGAATCCGTTGAATGTACATGTCGTTGCACTTGCCCAAAGTGCAGCAGCACTGAACAACAACAAGGAGCCTTCCCCAAGGAGACATTGGCTGACGAAAATACGGGCACTACAGAGGCACCAACGGAAAACTACAAAGAAGTAAGCAGTACCACCTCGAAAACAAATCTTTACACACCAACAAGCGCAACAACAACAAAAGATGAGTGGGACTCTCAGAGAGCACAGGCTACATTCCTTTACACCATGTCCGGAGTCGTGGGTCTGGCAGCACTACTGGCGTTCATTTACTTTCTTCTCAAAATTTGGGCACGATTTGGAAAGACCCCTGAAACCCGGGGCCTCGAACAGGGTAATAATAATTCACCCAACGAAAATCCACGCCATGCGTAGCGTAATTCGGAATATAAAGAGAGAAGTATACTACTGCTAACAATAAAGAAAATATAGCAAAATAAATATAACAAGCATAATTTGTTCGCACAATTTTAAAACTTTTTATTGCATATTGGCATACATACCTAAGCGTTTTGCATCAAAGGGGTTACACGTATATACTGCTGCCCAAGATGCAGGGGGAGCCCTTATGAATGGGAAGCTGGTGTTTTGGGGGATATGGTACAGCACGGTAAGGTGACAAGTTTCAGGAAGAATGAGCTGCGAAAACATTGGCACACTCAAGTGGATACTTCAGTTTGGTAAACTAGCCATTGATTATAAATGGTCATTGGCTTGTAAATGTTTTTTACTTTTTCAGGTGCGCCATATATCTATCCGTGGAGATAGGAACGTAATTGCTAATTTCAGAATTAGAGCCGCGCCACCCGCAGTTCAGTCGTCAATTGTCACGTATACACCCAAAACGGAAAAACTTTAGTATACGGGGCAAGTAGTTTCGGGACAAAACCTATATAAATCGAAAGCCCTTGACCTGGGGAGTCGAATGACACCAGTCTCGAGTGGCGCAAATGAGGGGTTCGTCCCCCAGGGGTAATTTTAAAATAGCCTTAAAATGCATGCATTCAACGTGTCTCACTTTACTCCAAACAAACGCGGCGAGAACAAATGGTTTAAAATAACATAAAATGCTCATTACAAGTTACAGTAAAGGGCGCGGGCCTACGGGCCCGGCTCGTCCGCTAGCTGGGGGCTTCGCCCCCAGACCCCCTCGGTTCGCGCTAACGCGCGAACCTCAATTATAATCAAACATAAGTAATCGTGATGTGGCCAGGTCTATTACTTTAACCACAGTCGTTGACCACTAACATAAAAATTATGCAGTGTCTCCAGTTGCAACCTAACCTAAACATACCTAACCTAACTAAATCCTAAAGTTGGAGTCATCTGAGGGAAGGAGATACCTTCCCGCGTTTATGTGGGGTACCGTGAGACACGCTGAATGCATGTAAAAGTGGGTTTTTGGGGCAATTTAAAAATTACCCCTGGGGGACGAACCCCTCATCTGCGCCACCCGAGACCGGTGTCATTCGACTTCCCAGGTCAAGGGCTTTCGATCAGTATACGTTGCAGCGCCTTCGGCGCTGCCCCGTATACTAAAGTATAGCCATATTATTAGCAAAATGAAATCCTGTATAGCATAAAAATGAAAATCCTTAAAAAATTTGTCGTACAGTCTGCTGAGTCTGCTAATCTCAGCAAGTTTTTAGCCATTTTTAGCGAGTTTCAAAAAAATGGAGCAAGATAAAAAAATCTACTCATCGCGATATACGTAGAGTTTTCTAAAAAGAATGAGAAAACCTTTAACGTAAGAAATTTTTTATGCGTAGCTCGGCAAACTAGAAAAGTTGCCTGTTGTTTATTTGGGTATTAGCTGCTAAGTATTAAGGCTAAAAATCAATAGTGTAAGTTGCCTTACTTTTGAGGTAATCATGGTTCGGTTTATAAGATGGATCTTGATTCAAATCATACGGATGATAAATACAGTACTATGAATGACAACAAAATTGACGAGCGGTTGATTTTAGCTTTTCTAATCTTTTAAAATACAGAACTTGAAAGTTAGTGTTCCATCAAACCCCTGAAAATCACACCATTTTGTATCTTACTTGGTATAATTATATTCTGGCATTGTCAATCCATTTAAGTGTCAGTGTTTAAGTAAATGTAGTCCATTTAAGGACCCACACAATTTGCATATTATCATCATATTAGTATAAGTACAAGCATTCGGAGAAAAGGAGAAACGGTTGGTTATTCCCATGTGCCGTCTTGCCTCTGACGAAATCTCCAACTGGACAAGAAAGAACAGACAAATGTCAACCTTTTAAATAAATTATTGTTCATATTTAAGTAAATAGTTATAACCATGAATTTATTTAATTAGCAGATATAAAGCGAAATGAAAGTAAATCGGCCACGCACAATTAAAACGAATGAGATAAACGAATGGCTCGACTGTTGAGTCAAGATGAATAGTCCCGTCTTTGTTCTCTCGTGTTCCTCTGGTGACGCTTTCCCCTTGACATAAATATACTTTCAAAAAGCCATCGAACATCACAATTCAAATTTATTGCGTGCCAGATATGGAATTGTTGATCATGTGCACCTGCCTCTGCAGTGCAGAGTCTGAACAGCAATAACTTCAATACATTGGTAGCGATTGCGGCGACTCGGTCAGTGCGATAAGTTTACAGTTGACGCGAGTTTGTTCAGTTAACTAATTTAATAATTTGCAGCAGTGCATAAATTCAGTATATTAATATTTTAATAGATAAAGGGGAGATTTTTAAAAGGGATTGTCTAATGGCTGGTGTGGCTGGTAAAATGAATGACAGTCCCAGTAACGGTGTCAGAAGCGTTGGAGATTACCCAATTCAAGTCAATAGCGGGGTAAGCGTGGTTTTGAAGCAAGTTGATGTTAGTTGATTGTGGAATTGGTGTTTTTTGGAGTTATAACTGAAAAGTGGGCTTCTTGATTGTCTTTGTAAAGGTTCTGGAGGAGGAGCAGAAGTTTGTTTGGCACGTGAAGCAGTTTGAAAAATGTCTCAAGTATGAAGCCTTGCTGAGGAGTCAAGCCTTCACTTTCAAGCTGGGAAGGGGGATAGGCTTGCCAGCTGAATTTTCAGTTCTTTTGTCTCCGTTTCGGTGCCACGTGGATAATCATGAGTGGGTGGGAGTGTTTTTCAGGGTGCTTGATTTTCCGGAGGATGTGCTGATGGTGAATGTCCAGCGGTCGGTAAAAGTTAAGAGCCCGGACGGAGGCTACTTCTTTGAAGGTTTTGGTAGGTTTTGATTTCACAGTTGATTTGTATTTTGATGGCGATACATTTGGATTGATTAACCAAAATTATCTTGTATACGTAATATTATGCTTGCAGATGAATTCCTGAATCTTGCTGACAGACCCATTCAGGATTGGGGCTTCGGTAGGGTATTAAGGCGAGATATGGCATTGGCAGACTTACCCTTAATCGATGGAGCATTGGTGATTGAGATTACTTTCAAGCTTTTTAACAATCAACCTGCCACTATAACAGGTGCATTACCAGCGATTATGCAAAGCTTTGAGGATAGGGCGCTTCGAAAGTTAAGCATGGAATTTGCGCAACATCGTCCAGAGAAAGCGAAGAAAGATAATGAGAAAAACGTCACTACGTTAATTTCAAACGATGGAAAAGAGTTTAATGTCTGCAAAGCTGCTCTTTCAGGTAAACGTCATGCTTTGTAGCATATACGTCACTAATGTTAATTAGCTTCTAACTACCAAGTGTGTGTACTAACATTAAATGCATGTATTTCTAGCAAGAAGTCCTGTCTTCCGTGCCATGTTCCAGGCTGAGATGCAAGAAAGCAAAACGGGCGTGGTTCATATTAATGATCTCTCGGGGAAGACGCTTGGAGTTCTGATTAACTACTTGTACTCTGGAACGCTTCTGGAGGAATGGTGTTCCGACGAGGTGCTCATGGAATTACCTTTTGCAGCCAGCAAATACCAACTTGAGGTTCTCAACGACTTCTTCGATCATGCGTTAGGTGCCGTATGCACCAAGCAAAACGTCAAAGGTTTGGCCAGCATAGCTTATCAACTGGAACTGAAGAATGCGTCCAGGGAACTATTTTCGTTTATCAAGAACAACGCTACAAGTTTGGAGGACCCGATGTTTATTGCTGAGAAAGATAAGTGAGCGTAATTTAATGCGCTGTGTGTCAGTTTCCATTAACATATCCTGCTTTGTATTTATGAGGCATATTTGTGCTACTATAAAATAAACTAACGAATAAATATTATGAGAAAAACACAAATAAAGACTGTGAATTTTATAAATCATGATTAGTGCCAATATTAAATAAAATTGATTGAAATGAATAATTCGATGTTTTAGCAATATCCATTTTTCTCGCACATCTGTATTTTATAATTATTTGAATACCTGGCGATATACGGAATTTCTAGCATTTGAAAGACTTATAAATCATAAGTATATTATATCAAATTCAAAGTATACATAAATTCTATTGACATTTTTATCGCAATGACATACATTTACTTAATACTTTCTATCAAAACAATACATATGAAAAGAAGAAGAATTATTAGCATAATCTATAAACATGATAAAAACTAACAAAAGTTTGAATTTTAAAGGAGTCAGCAAGCAAGTCCGTTGACATAAAATTTACAAAGGATCAGAATTATTAGCTATCTAAATTAAGTAGCCAATTTAACTAGCGCAGATCTTTTTCTTGTTGTAGAATATGTACTTGCTGCTCGTGATCTCTCAACTCCTTTGCATTTCCGATAACCTGTAAACAATGAACACAAGTGTGCAAGGCATGATGTTCTTCGTAATGTTCCCGGAGATCTTCCTCGTTCTGAAAGATGTTGCCACACTGAATGCAGTCAAACGTTTCGGATTTAATCTCATTGTGAAGTTTTTCTAAGCGTTCCCGATAGTTTTTAGTAAATGGCGCAGGACGAAATCGCTTGAAGAAATGCTTTGATTCGATGTGATCAAAGGGTCGATTCTTTGGGAAATATCTGCAATTAAAAAATGTTTTAATTGAATGAGTTTCAAGGCTAAACCATGCATACGTATTTACCCACAACGCTATTTACCTTTCGATAGGTCCCTTTAGATCAAACCTATGCAACTTTTCATGGCGTTGCCTGTGAAAACGAGCCCAAAATTTTTTTCCGCATACTTTACAACCGTATAACTTCATATTGTTTTCATGGACCGCTCTGAGATGAACCTTTAGTTGTGGCATGTCGTCAAACCACTCGTAACACAGAATACACATGGCAGTTTCTAAAAAAGTAATTGATTATTGGTAACCAAAAATATAGCCGATTTTTAATGACTAAGTAAAACACACTTACTTGAGGAATCAGGTCTGCTGAGATAAGCTATGTATAGCTCATCGTCATCATCTATCCCTTCATACAAGAACTTGGATACGTAAGGAGTTAGACCTTCCATGTCATTGTCCTCATCCTCGGTTAGTGTGACCGTGGGCGGTGGTAGCGTCACATTTTCTTTGGGTTGTGATGATGGTGGCGTCTTTTCCTTGTCTTTGACTGGTTTCTTTCTCCTCTTTCGGTGTCTTGGCATTTTTTCTTCAATGGATGGTGCTGGCGATAGAATAAAATAGAAAATACCTTTATTTTCATGTATTACAGTACAGTTAGCCGTTAAACAACGCAGCATTCAGTCTGTCAGTGTACTGTCAATAGTGGCAAAATACATCTTGAAACCATACAGTGTCAGTTTATAACCAATTAGGAATGAAAGCTTTTTACGCGCTTACCTTTTACAATAGTTTTACATATCTGGGCATGTGGCACCGTTTCAGTGGCTTTGCTAGATGTATCAGCGAATTGAATATGAAAGGATGAGAGGACTCCAGACTCCGTAAATTTCTTGATGCGATCACCAAGAATAGACAAATTTGTCTTAGATGTGATATCCTGGGACGTATTCTTATGCTTACTCTGTGTAATGGTAGGTTTTTTATTCACGCCGTTGCTATCCTTGGTAGCGTCTACTGTAGCAGAAGAATGTGTTGCAGAATTTTTAGAAAGGGTTTCTTGGCACAAATTTTGGACTATTAACGGGACGGTGTGATTTGCGTCCACTTGATTTCCTACCACTGGAATGTGCAAATACTGCACAACAACACCATTTGGCAAAATCACACCTTGTCCAGGCGTCACTGGAGTATAGTAAACTGGATGCCCATTTGAAGAAGGCTTATATACCGTTAAAGTGACAGATGAATGTGGAAATGGAAATGCCATTTCTAAACATCAGCCACCTGCAATTCGAAAATTTTATATGTTAATTTAATATTCAATCTTATATTTGATCAATTTGGTTTATGCAATGCATCTCGTAGATAAAACTCTTGATCGTTTATTTATTTTATTTGCCAAAACTGCCTAATCACTAATCACCAACGAATGAGGCACTAGGTCTGGTTTTAAGATCTTATCATAAAAATCCATCATAAATGCATACATCACAAATCACAAATTTGGAGGCGCTTGCCAAAAATAGTTTTTACTGAATTTTTACTTAAAAATACTGAAAATGGGGCCATTTTTTTATTCTGATTCTGCAATCATCGTTTATACAACAGAAAACCATCATTTGACACGCGTCAACATTAAAATTCCCTATAATTCTCTGAATATTTGCATTTCTAGTCTCATACTCATAAACTTCTATCCGATTGCAACTAGACACATTGATCGTGTTGAAAGGTTACCAGATTATTACGTAAAAGCCCTTATCAAGTCAACCTACCGTCAAGCTCAATGCAGATATATGATTAACGTAAGCAGTAGCAAGCGCATTTTATGCATGGCTGGACCATTATCAACTTGGTTTAAATCTTTAAATACGAAAAGATTTCTATTCTTAATGTTAAAATGCATTGGGTTTTGAAAATTATATCGCCACTACAGCTTACTTGTCCTAAACATTGCTATTATCATAATCACGAAATAAATGATCTATTTTTCATTTTCCTGAATACATTAATCCCTACTTATCCGCACCTTACTTAGACCGCAGTACAGAAAACTAATTAAAATTTACCATTATTAAAGAAACGGGTTTTGTTCACCACCTTAGCTAATCATAATATTCACGAAGCAGTATGAAAATTAACAGATTTACTACTACTTCCACCCCACATCATTCTCAAATGCAGATTTCAGAAGCAGAACATCATCCACGCCACCACCACCAAGAAGCTAGCAACAAATGTCGAACAAGTTATGGCCAAAATTAAATTCAATTGAAACCAGCTACTATTTTTCATAAAATGGGTTTAAATATATTTCTATCAATCTTGCCTCGCTACTAGTTACTACACCAGCAAATTTATTACAGAACCGAGAATGTTGTCAAGTGTTTCGTACTAATGGCAAAGTAAAATTTCATTGAAAATTCAATTCCATTAGCGTTGAAAATGTTTAGACTATCTGTAACATTGTTATGTCTCATCTTAAGTAGTTCGTAATTATTATCAGGGTAGTTTAGACAAGCGGGGAGATTAGTTCAACGATTGTAATGCACTACTGCATAGATATATGGTGTATATAATGATAGCACTATAATACAAGGTGTACAAACTGCCACCCGTTTTGCTTATTGCCATTCTTTCAAAGTTTGGGTATTACCATTCATCAAGTCTGTTTGTGCTACTGCTTTTCCAATCTCAACCACTGCCACCGGAGAAGCTCTGTTGTGGTTTTTAAGGTCCAACAAGTGATGCGAATGAGTTTTGTTATCACTTTTGACACTACACCCCTATCAATAACAATAACTAACAAGGCTTATCGCAAAAAAACATGGCTCACACACAGCGCTCTTGGCAAGCAAAAAAAATAAAAGAAAGAAGAAATGTTTGTTTTAGTTAATTTTTTCAAGTACAAGAAATTGTATAACAGCTTGATTGAATATATTGATAAACTTGCCAAATAAAAGTAGCCATTTATTTTTAGTTTTACTTTTACTGCTTTATCATCTTCAATAATTTATTACTTTATTCTTTTTAAGCATTCATTCAAAATTATTAGTGCTTGCATAATGCATACATAGGCATATATATCATCTCATCAAGGAAGACAAAATGGGAAAAATAATGCAAGTAAAAAGACATAAATACTTATCTTTGCATATTATATTGGCTTGGTTTTAAGTTGCACTAGAGCTATGATGTATGATAATACGAATAATAAAAATGAAACCGGAGAGAAAAGTGATTATTACTGAGTATATTATAAGTGCTATGCAGTTGTTTGCAGTTTCATGTTCCTAATATGCAATTCGAAACGCAATATCATTATGCAAGTAATACAAGAATATTTGAATGGCAATAATAACAATGCAACGTCAAGTAATTCCCATAGAAAACTGTTGTTGCTGCAGGTCATAACTTTCCTGTTGAATGGTGTGGCAAGTCAGTAAACTAGTCATTGTCATAATAATAATAATATTAGCTTGTTACAAAAGAGCCAGGTAGTACAAAAGGTAGTAAGATGATCCATAAGCTAAAAAGCTATATTACATGTAAAAAGGTGATGGTTGTAGAAAAAGACAAGAGAAAAAAAACAGTGTTATTTTTATTATGAGTTATATAACATTATGTCTCTATCATGTTTCTTGGCTTTTAGTGAAACAATTGTGTATTGAATGGCCAAAGATAATAATTCCGAGAGCTGCTGGTGATGATGAGGCTGAATGCTGATGAAGTTGATACTTGTTTGCTGTGGTGCAATGTGTAAGGTGATTGGAATGAGTGTTGGCCACCTGGAGAAATAAATTAAGCCCATTTTTGCTACTCCCACAATGTGTGTGGCAAAACTAGAAAACGAGAACATGTTTTCATAATTATAATATGTACATAAACCCGCAAGAGAGAGGGAGAGAGTGGAGACGAAAGGGAAAAGATTAGCTTTTTTTGGCCATGTTCTGCTGATAACACTAACTACTCAGCAAAAGGTATGTACTCAAATGTGCTACAATATACCTACTTGCTGCATCCGCAATAACACCGATATCTCTAAAGGAGAATATCATCCTGCTAGTTCGTCGTCAATACAGAAATACCTGAAAATACCTCTGCGCTCTAAAAGAAAGACAATGTGTAAGCATAATATACACTCAAACTATTAGGTATACAAACTACAAACGAGCGTTAGTTTGTCAGTGGAAGTGTATTACATTGCCTGCAGATGATGATAATGGTGAGTGAGTGAGAGGAGGGATGAAAGAATGATGATGAGAAGAGATCATCGTCGTCTTCATCCTTTTTTACCCTTATTTTCGTTTCATTACCTTGTTTGCTAACTGACTGGGGTTGCATGCGTTTTTATTCAAGATTTTGGACTGAGAGTGAACCATCTCTCATTTTACACACATATTAAAGATATTATTATACGCTGTCCAGAGCATATAAAAAATAACCTCAGGATAAATGATAAAATGAGAGGAAAAAACGTCAAAAGTTTAAACTAGTTTGTTTAATTTTCATATTAGCCAATTTGCTTTGCTGGTTGGTGTATAATAGGTAGATTCAGAAAAAAGGTTTTCATGTTCTTGCAGCAGCTTATTAGCAAAAAAAATCACTTGCCAGTACAACACGAGAAGTTATAAAATGACAGATTTTCTAACCATTATGTTGTAGGCCTGAAACGGAAAAATGTAGATGAGATCATGAGAGAACAGAACAAAAGGCCTGAAGTGCTTGGGAGCTCTCTTGGGATTTTGCACAGACAGGTAAACAACAGCAGTCACCAAGGTGGCCACTCGTTCACGCCTTTAGCTTCGAAGGAAAATATTTTTGAGGGATTATTTTCTCTTGGGCAGCTATAGATCCAAACTGATATGGAATAAAGGGTTCAAATAAACACGAATACACATTATAGATATTATTATTTATTGCCACACAAAAAATAGATTACATAGGGAATAGGATATACTTTATATGTAAGGATAATTGAGATGATGGTGATGGTAGTGGCGTTGTTAATGAGTTTTGTTATAAAAATTGGTATCAGCAGCAGTCAGAAGAATCGTTTTCACATATTAATGAAATTTCTCGACTTGTGCCATAATCACCGAAGTATGTGAGTATCTTCATTACCAGTTGAAACGGGAAAAGGTAAGAGCTCTATCTTATTGACGTACCTGACAAAAAAGGAATTTTCTCTTCGTGAGGGGTTCAGCCCTACAGCAAAAAAGATGACTGGTGAGGTGATGATTATTCCTGTTGTAAATTTAGTTGGTTTACGTAATTAAGTTTAGTCAGTGTGCTCTCTGGAATTACTCAAATGCAGATGCAAATGAATCTAAATAACTTAAGCATAAAAGAGTTGGTTTGGTTTGGCATTTTATTTTTCAGTTCAAATATTTTTGCAAAGAGATACGACTTCTTGGAAATAATTTAAAAAAGGAATGCATGACAATCTATTGTATTGACAATTGGCATAAATCATCACGTGACTTTTTCATAGTGACGTGTTGAAAGGTACGCGTATTGACACCAGGTGCCAAGTATTCTGTACCTGCACCACCATGGAGGTAACCTGAAGAAGTGTGTAAGTGACTGCACAGTGTACTGAGAGCATGAATGAAATATTGACAAGCAGCTTCTTCGTGGCTCGTTAACGGACTTATCTGCTGGTGGTGGTGACGTTGCCCGGTTCATTTTCATTTCATTTTTATTGCTTATTGCTCACACAGTTTGATGATGATGCTGAAAGTGTTTTAGCAGAATACATGCAGTCACTCTCACTCCATTATATAAAACACATAGACCGTCTCTTTCAATCACTCAAGGCAATAAAAGTTTTGTGATACTAGACACTTGATCAATGTGTCAACTACGGTGGAGACCAACCGCATGGAATCAGAGATAAGATGAATTAATGGATCCGGTCATTCAAATTTAGATTAAAAGAGAGACCGCTCTACAATATAGATAAATCGAGCAAAGATACCTACTCAATACTACTCAGCGTTCTGACAGACTTCTATCTTTCAAGAAAGTACAAAGTTTTACCGACGACGCTAGGGATAATGGTGACGATGGTGATGATTCTGCAAACACTTTTCTACAATAACAAAAAGGCCCAGAGCTTTAGTTAAAACACTTGACATGTTTTGTGTAAAATTTTATTTCCTTCATAAAATGATGATGAAATGGTACACTCAATAATAATAAAGATGATGGTGATGTCATCGAATTATGCATTTGGTTGTCCTAGGCCACATACGCAAATGCATTTGTTTTGTTAAGTTGGTTGTGCATTCTGAATGTGCTACTGTTAAATTGATAATGGGCAGGAGCATAGTAAAATGAACATGCTTTGTTTGAAATTTCATTTGATGTACTAATTAGAATTTACTAAAAGCATATTTTAGATAACATTTTAAAGGCATCATTATTCCCAAAACATGGAATTCTTTTTTGCTGCAGCGCTTTAGACTGAACATTCACTTGAAAATTTATACAAATGCATTTATGCAAAATTCTAGGATCATAATGACCCACGACTTGTGACGCATATGACAACTGACTTTTTTCAAAAGTTTTGCATTTACATTTGGCAATATAAAATGACCAAATTCTTAAGAAAAACAGTAGCATGTAAATCTGCTCTTGGTGAATATTAGATCAAAATCAGAACTAGATCCGAAGAAAAACCCAACAGACGCACCCACAGATAACAGCTTTCTCAACTCATTATAACTATAACCCCAAGAAAATGAACACGCGAGCCACGAAAGCATCAATCTTTTTCATCTCCTCCCTCCCGATTACAAGTGAATATTATAGAATACTAATGCTTGCAAAACACATGTGCTCATTTTTACGTCAAATTGGGTTTTGATAAATGCAATTATTTGCTGCAGAAAGGATCACGTTTAAAAAATGGCGTTATATAACAAGCTGCTAAAATACATAGCGTTTTTCATCCTGTACGATCCGTTGATGAATGAATAGTACACCACTATACTAGCATTTTAGATTTGTGATTTTGATTTTATCTGCAAACACGATACAAATTATTACGTGATATCGACAACAACAAAAGCTACTTGGTTTGGCTCACATAAAAAAGATAAAGACTCTGCTGAACTGATTTTTTATTCAAAAAGTGTTTAGTGTCCACCTTTCAAAGTGCTTTTTGGTGGGGTTCCTGCACACACTGAGAAATTAACTGGAAACATGTTATCTTTTGCTGAATATGTGCCCAGACAACCAAATGCTAAGATTTAAGAACGCAAGACCACCTAGTTTGTTCAAGGAGAAAATTAGCAATCATTTCATTTGCCCCACGAAATCCTGATCAGGATGAAATCCCTGCCTTGCTCTCTCTCTGTCTTGCTGTACGTTATGATGATATAAATTTAACGAGATTGCTGGCATTTCATTTTTTTCTCGTTCAACAATGAAAAACTGCTTAAAGGGTGCTTCATTGTTTTAGTAAGTTTTGCTCTCCAAAGCATACACATAACTTTTTTAACGTTTTTCATACCCTAAAGGAAGAATGAGAAAAAAAATGTTCTGGGAGTTTTGTGATGGTGGTGGGACGACGAGGGTGATGCTGATCATGATTATTATTATTGCACACACCTTAGTTTCGACACCAGCACCACACATAGTCACCATCATAAAGGCTAACGAAAAAAAGCAAGAGAGGTGAAAAGGAATGCATACCAAAAAGTAGTCTGGAGCCAGTCCAAGAATCTATATAGATGATCCTCTCATTATTACCAATTCATTCATAAGATTATGATTAAAATCCCAACGCTTGTTCATTCATTCTCTGAAACAATATTCATTTTCGAAATTAGAATCCACAAATAAGGTTACTAAAACAGGCAGTTATAGAGACATACATACACACTACTGTACTGTAACATATAACAAGGCTAAAAAAATAAGCAAAAAGGCATCTCTCTCGCTTTAGCTTGTTCCTCCAGACCTCTCTTGATCGTTTGTTCTTTTTGGCCTAGGTGCTAATAAACATGTTCATCAGACTGACTAGGGCGATGATTTAGGTGATTTCACGGGCGATTTGTCTCAGACCGTAAGCTCCACGCCTACCTGCTTGCATAGATCATCTCCGTGTAAAAGATTGGATAGACTCTGAGAACCCTGCCTCCATCACCAAACACGGTAAAAGCTTTTATTACACGACGCGCGGTGGTAGTGTTGCATACACTTCAATCTATCTACACGCTGGTTACATACTTTTTCACCTTTTTTTGCTAAACGTATTGCACTGCACTATAACAGCATCATGATCATCATGATGATCAGCATAACACGCCAGAGTCAAAGTCAAGTGTTGTACAACTCATTCCTGTTTACACTCCGCATCCGCATTACCGCAACAACGAGACGCATAAAAATGTACGGTTCTCCAAACCGCCATTCTTCTGCCTGCCACTAAGGCAACACTACAAACCAGCTTTGTGCCATACCATTATTCCCGATTTTGTTGTGAAGAGGTACACGACAGCAGATTCTAGAGAGGTATGAAACAAGTAACGTTGCCGTTGCTGTTGCTGCAAACGCATCATCGTCATCTCCATTCTCCATTTTATTCTTCTGCACTCTGCACCATACTTTGCTCCGCACTTTGTCAGAACTAGAGTTTTCGTGTGGGCTCGTGACTTCATCTAAAATTCATGAATTTGTGTACTCCTTTTTGCCTTGCAATTCTGTTGGGAATTCAGTAATGCAGGATTCCATCCCGTTTTCCAAAATAAAAGTAGCACGGCAACAATAGAACATTTTTCAAAATGGTAATATGCTAAACAGGCAAGGCGCATGAATGGAATCTCTCGTATGAATGCGGTGCACTACAATTTGTTGATTGTTGCATTCTTTTCTCCTTTCCCGAGCACATAATTTCCCAATTTTTTATCATCTTTCCTTTTTACTGCGTATTATTTACATACAACCTTATTTGCAACATTAACAATTACTATTGTTTAAACAATGTAACACCAACATTGCTGAAAGGTCGCATGATGAGGTGAGAATCATATACTATGGCTTGTTAAATTGAAATTACCTTGAATGTTGCCTGATGATCATCTAAAAACATTATTAAGTCTAGTTTAACAATTTGGTATGGATTTCTGTGAAGTGTGAATATCAGAAAGACAAACATGCTGAATGTTTCTGAGAATAAAACTTAAATAGCCGCTATGATTGCTGATTGGTTTCAGGTACACATGCTTTATTTTAATTTTAAATGTATCATCATTATTACACAGTAACATTACAACTTGCCCATTTGGCTGTAAGTAAGTACTTGTACAAATTGACGTTAATTTACAGTTAAATGTACAGTTAACAAATTGACAAATTTACACCTAAAGTTATAATTAGTTATTACTGAACACAATAGCTTATAACTTCATAACTTGTAACAAGTAACATGATAAATTGTAGGCTGACAACGTTTCAAGTATGGAAATGAGAGCATAACTCCACGGCTTCTTGAAAATTCTCCTTTAACAGAGTAGCGTAGGTAGCGGTCATCTTGATAAAGCCCCAGCTCATCCTTTAATTGAAAATGAGTAATTAATATTCTGTGTTAAAATCATTACTTTTACTTCAATCAATCAAGTGAGTTTAAAATAATCTCACCCTTTCATAACTTGAATAGCCTTCAACTTCAACCGGTGTCCATCCTGTTCCGGGAGTTCCTTAGCAAAGAAATACAACTTCAAGGCATCCTCCGCACTGTACCAATAGTTTGGCTTAGTCAAGAACAGCCACTTCATGGAAGACTTCAGCTCTGGAATGTCGTACTTGTATCCTGCACAGAGCAAATCAAAAGCCACCACAGGTTTTTCTTCGGGTTCAATAGACTTCCAGCCGTACAGATAAATCGTTAGTGCTCGAAAACCATCTTCACTCAAATCCTGCGTTTTTAAAATGCTCGTCTTTACACCCTCCACGTCACTTTGCTCAAAAAAGGCGCTGAACAGTTGACTGTGTGCCAACAGCAAGCATTTATGAGCCTTGAAGCGGGTTCCATTTTCCGAAATGATATACACGACGTTTTCAAGTCCATCCCCAAGCATCTCCGGGATTATTTCCACTTTGCGTGCGACCTCTGGAGGCGTGTTCACCGTTACAGTTAGTGTCAACTCTCCACTAAACTCATACCTTTCTCTTTTTCCTAGGTTTACGACCAACGGTGAGGCTTCGCGACAAATTGTATTTCCCCAACACATATAGTATCCAAACCTAATTTCTTGAAATTCAAATTTTGTCAATTCAAAAGGCTCGTACAAAGGTAGTTTAAAATTGGAAATCTCGGCATGGAATGTAATGTCCTTCCCAAGCACTTGGGCCAAGAAAGCAGTAAAAGGACTATACTCCATAATCTCGAAATGAACTGTTCTTAGATGCGCCCGAAGGCCACCCTGTTTGAAGCCAGGGTACAATTTAAACTTCATGGATCCCCCCGAAGGTCCTGTACTTTGAAGATACTGGCTAAGAATTTCGCAAATTTGAATCTCCTCCAAGTTGCCCTTATGCAGAGGAATAATGTTGTTGATGTCAAGTTTGACTTCGAAGGAGCCGGCGCGGGTGGTGCAAGGAACACCCTTCTCCTTCACACCAGAAAAGAAAGCATCTTTTGCCAGAAGGATCTTAGCCATCTTGACCTGTGCACAATTAACAATCAAGTCAATAAAAAAATCTACTGGAAATCTGCTTAGCTTAGCAACTAAGAAACGCAACACAGCTGCTTAGAAAAATAGCGAATTTTTTGTAGATTGAGATGGTGTGAAGTGATTCAGCGAACACGGGTGTACAATACACGTGTATTGTATACCCGTGTTCGCTTGGTGTGAATCGGAATCACACGGCTGGCGTTTTTAAACTTTAAATTTACCTGATTTAGTAAAACTTTAAAAAAGAAAATGGCAAAAGAGTAACATATTTCTTGAAAAACATAACAAAAGCCAAGGAAAGCTAGAAAGCTGGAAAAGACATCATCATCATCATCATCATCATGCGTAAAGGAGTATAAAAAAGGATAATATTTTTTATGCTGTAGACAATAAAGCCTTGGAGCATCAACAACCATAACTCATTAAATTACATAACGTCTACATTTTTACAAGTTTTTTATGAAGTGGAATGTTGAATGCCACCCTCATCTGCATACCACCTTGCCACATGCTGATATCATGCACGTAAAAATTGAATGAGATGGAAAATATGGTAGTATTTATGTGCGTTTATGCTTGTTTTTTGTATATGGTATGTACTGCTATAATATATGATTGTGTATTGTAATTATAAAGCAGTTGAAAGATATATAGTGAAACGAATAACGATTTTGAAGCCTTTTTACTTCTTCGTCTTGTGAAGTTGGAATCAGGCGGGACGGAGGAAATGAAGTAGAAGGGGAATTGTTTGTTTTTGAAGATCAGGCGCTGATCGTCTCCTTATGAGAATGAATGAAAGCGACATGTGGATCCTCCTCTTTTGCCACATCATCTTCTCAATTCTGTACAGACTGGACTGGAGTCCAATTTTCATCTCCCATTCAAATAGACACTTGAATCGTGCAGGGATTTGTGTGGTTGAGGTGTACGCAGTTTTGGTGGTCATTCATCGGACTCTGATATTCATTACGTATGGAGGGTGAAAACTAGGTAGATAAAAAGAGAGGTGCGTATTATATAGGTTTCTCACACAACCAACTTATCTATCACATTCTTTTTGCTTTTTATTTCAGCTTTTACGATTATTTGAAGGTGCATGATGGGAAATTGTTATATAAAAATGTTTGCAATATACCTACCTATATAGGTACTTTCTTTTCAACACATTACTAAATAGAATATTTCTGTATCAATTTCTTAGATTCCAATTAAATCACGCTTATAGCTAGCTACACGTACGTATTTTTTACAAGCTTGACTTGGTCGGCAACTTCTTTTCTCTGGGAATGCGCAACATGATGTATGCATAATATGATCCATCGTTGATCCCTAATCGTTCTAATATTACCATGGTTATAGCATGCCATAAAATTCCGGTGCCTGTGTGCTACTTCACAAGGAAATAATTATTACCGGGAAAACTAACACAGAATACAAAATGAGGAATGAGATGAAAGGGAATATATTGCTTATCTATTTTTATCTTTCTCACTGCTCACAGCTTGTGTTTGTTTGTGAGTATGATTACGGATTAGGATAGAAAATGATAAAAGCAGTGACCGCATATCTTTGCGGTAACACTTTTACCTTATAAGCTATATAAGAATATACAGTGGAATTTGGAATTGGATTAAAGGATGACACTGACACTATCAATGTTTAAACTTAAGAAAAAAAGTAATTTAACGAGCATTTCATTCCAACTAATTTTAAGGAGGCTTATTCCAATTATTTGATATCTGGTCATTTAATTGTTTAAGCTTGGTACCAAACCATAACCAGGTACTAAGTTTCAAGTGGATATTAATAAATAGGAAATTGCTTTCTTTGCTGTACACTGACAACTGACTGAAAATACATATTAGCTAAACCAACATTTTATATATAGCTGGAAGGATACAATATATAAGCATAATAATAGCTAATTTTAGGTTATTTTTACAACCACAAGTGCCAACATTCCACTTGAAATGTGTGAAGGATAAGCATCGGTTTTTATTACAGCCAGGTAAAAAGTCAAAGAAAGGGAAATACGAGGCACGACCGTCCCTTGTTGGTTTTTTATAGTGTGTGGTGTTTGTACAGTGGAACAATAACACCCTGCGTTATCTTCCTGGAGATCACAAAAATGAAATTTAAGTCGGGCTAGTCAATTTTTGATAGCTGCAAGTTAGCCTGTGTGGATTTTTTAAGGAACCGTGAAATTATTTATTACTGTTATTACACCGAAGCATTTTTCAACATAAAAGTTGTTCCTGGATATAAAAAGTCGGCGATTTATTTAATGATCAATATTTTATGTTGTATTATTATGATATTATTTGTTTTACTAACCATAACTTGGCATAACAGAATAGTTAAACGTAGAATGGACATGATTGCATATTTGTAGCCGTGGAAACCGTTTAATAAACCCAATATCAACTGGTGATAAAACAGTTAGGATTTTCATTCTTGTAACAAGCTAAGCTGTAAAAAAGAATCTTTGGAAAATTCAAATTGCTTAGTGTTTTTATGGAAGTGACACAGTTTCCGAAGATTCTTGAATAATCCAATCCTACATAATAATTTTCATGAACGTTTCTTTAAACGAAATGTTATCTATCAATTCCAAATTTCATTTCCTTTTGAGCTTCCTTTCCCTGAAGGTTCAAAAAGACAGCCATATCATTATGAGGCTGACTTTACCAACGAACAATTGTTAACTTACCAAAACGCATTTTGGATTCAGGTCGTGAAAGTACCAAAAACAAACACCTGTCCTTTCAAAAGGCAATCATTATAGTTAATAAGGTTATTTTAAAAAGTTACGACTTTCTGTTTGTTTAGTGTGTGGCAACCCATAATAATATATGGCTAATAATAACTTTAGATAAAGATTGATCTAGACATGTTGAAAGATTAAAATGAAACAAAAATGCAGTAAAATTTATTTTAAAATTGAAAACTGTCATCATAACGTACATTGACAATGCAACACAACGGATGAATGAAATATTTTGTTTGAGGCCCAACATTCATTTTAAACACAATTAACTTTTTCAAATACTTTAATGTCCAGGTTTTAATTACCAACGTGTAAAAATATAACTTGAATGAATCAACAGGATGTTAATTTAAGGTAACCAGAAATGCAGAAACAAGTATATTATTTCCAGCTTTGGTTTATCAGCGTGACGGAAATTTGGTAATTACTTGAACTACCAAGAAATTAAGTATAAACACACACTAGGTCACCTTGTCTCATTATCTTGTTAATTTATGCACCCATGTAACATGTTCAATTCTAATGCAATTTGTAAGTCTGCCTTCCAGTAAATTTGTCTTTATAATTTTTTGTCTATGAAAACAAACAAACTCATAGCCCAAGGATTGGGATCTCTCTTGATAACCATCCATAATTAAACATTGCTCTTTTCTATGATTTATCCTGATACTTTTTGACTTCTCCAATCAACAAACCATATATTTAGGTACGTCCACGCATTAAAAACAACTGAGCAAACACAGGATGGCACGAATTCAGGAAAGAGCAGCTATTACAATTTATGTATTCATGAATACTAATGACGGACGATTCCGTTGATAAAGAAAACGTATCGGGTGTATATCCAAAGGTATAAACGCGTTTGTGCAAACGAATAATAATGATTAGGCTCCATATAGAAGCAATTTAGATGAGCGTAAAAACCACCAAAAGAAGACCAGATGGACGTCTCTTCTTACCAAACTTTCATTACCTGGCTGTGTATCGTTTATTTGTGTAGAATCATTTGTATCAGTTTAGTAAAAATGCAAAAAAGTTATACGTTTTCCTGTGGCCATCATTGATATTATCATATCATCAAGAGTATCATCACTATCAACAGGAACAGGAGCAGCAGCAGGATCAGTGTTGAGAGTCATGAATTGCTCGGGCTGATGATAATGAAGAGAAATTATGCATATTCATAAAGATAGGAATAGGCTCACTCACACTTCTGAATGTTTGTTTACTCACAGGCCAATCCTGTTTTCTTGATTAGTGGTCGTCATAATGGTGTGGATAAATGAGCCACTAACGAAAGAACAGAAGCAGCAAGATAAAAATTCAACAAGGGTGGCATCAACGCTCAAATGTGTGTGGTGTGGTAACAGATCAATGAATAAAAATGTGACTGTTACAAAGTTGCAACAATAAATATTGGGAAATCTTTCTTTTTTTTGTAAAGACGCATGAACTTCTGAAAAGTCGCTTTTGTTGCAAAAGGAATGCAAACGATAAAAATCAAAATCGCATTTTTAGGGGCAATGGAAGACGACGACCCAAGTATGTGCACTTTTACGATAACGAAATATTTTCTAGTGATCTTCTCCAAAAATATGCGTTGGATCTATAAAAATGATTCAATGTAAACAGGTAATAAAACAAACCTTGTCAATTGCATGTGAATACAAACATAATGAAGTAGTCTCTAGATGCAATTTTTAATGGATGATACCTTTCAAACAAATATAATAAGCTTATTTACAACACTATGTAACTATCAACACCACAATCATTCGTATTTTTACAGCATTCGTTTGTTTGCTGAGCTCTTCTGGTGAGAAAATTGGTTCGATCAATAAGACTTTATTACTGTTATTGATAAAAAGTGGCGATTTCATGCATCTCCATAATAAAAGTTTTTATATGCCTAGCACAGTAAAATTACACACATTGTTTTCAAGCAGACACATATTTCTAAATAAGACGTCATATTTTTGTTTAAAGAAGAAATACTGGCAAATGACAAGTCAAAATGGCTTTCGTGTCCATGAAGTCTTGTTAATGGTAATTTTTTTATATTGTGCTTCTTACATTTAATATGGAGTAGCATATAATATAACGACAAGTTTCAGTTGCACGTAAAAAGTGAGAAAGTTGTTTGTACAAATCATCCAAATAATTTTGAAATGGCTACTTTCATTGCTACACACACATGGCAACGCTATTATTTCTCCGTACAGCTCTACAAGTTATGATGATTACAGCCAATGCAATATATTTTTCAAGAAGAAAAAGTTCACATTACTCAAAACATGCGGACTACCATGATTTACCACTTTGTTAATACTACAGTGCTGAGCGTCGCAACAACACGCATTCGTCGTGATGATGAAAATGATAATGACGCATCATCATCAGTAACCAATTTTTTTGATCGCCACATCATAATCATCATCATCACACATAGACATGATGCAGTCGCATTCCGAAGAAGCAGGTAGGTCCTTCCTCCGCCTCCGCCCAGGTATACAGCACCACCAACACACTTGATTCACATTTCAGCCTAATTTTCGTCGCATTTTTTCCGTTTTTTTTTCTGCATTTTCAGTGTTGCACCAAAATTACCAAAACAGCTATAGAAAAACCTACAGAAAAGCTATATGTCCAAAACAAACGTTACATGTTATATATTATATTTATGATAACCGCAACCCGCACTACGTTCATTTGATTTCTACCACCACCATCGTTGCTAATGATTTGGTGATTGCTGGTATTACCATGAATTGTGACTAGTTGTCGTGACCATGTTGACAGTGACAGGCTAAATGCTAAAGCATAAAAACATTTTTGCGCTGTGTGAAGTTTTGCGCTTCGGCCACTTCATTTTACGCGGTTTATATTAACAAACTATTAGACAGAATTCAAAGAGTTTCATACGAACTTTGCATAATATTTTTACTCTTCAACCATTTCTAATGATTATCTAAGCTACTATTTTGATCAAAGGTGTACCCAAAACTTCTCATGAAGCTTCTTAATGCATATTATAAATGCAATTTGGAATGATAAGGTTAGCAACTTAATATCCGGCCTCGTCACAAATTCGAATTCCAACACCATAATCATCAAAAGTAATAAAAGCAATGAGTGGAGAGCAGTATGGAGCTGCATTACAATTCAGGGAAAAACCACCAACAGCAGCAATTTAAAAACACCACCAAACATTATCTTCATTATCATTACCGTCATCAGCCATATCGTAATCATCATCACCTCCGTTGTTGGTTGATGGTCAGTTTATTTTATTCTGACCATCTAAAAATACCATTTTCTTTTGTGTGCTTTCACTAACCACAGGGTAATGGACGTAAGAAGAAACTCATTAAAAACTGAAATATCCTTTAACCGTTTTTCTTCTTTTGCTTTCAAGTCAGTGTGAATTTTTGCTACTGGCTCTTTCCATAAGCTTTCATTATTCAACGGTTTTATGCAAAACGCAAAATAGAGAAAAGCTTTTGCTCTAAAGGTGTTTTCATAAAGTGTTATGTACTTGAGGCTCTTCTGCTCCTCTAAAATGCAATCCTTTGAATAATTTTTAGATTCGGGACCAGGAAAAAAAGTGTACGGGTAACCTTAATAATTTCACAACGCTGAAATTGGGAATGCAGAGCAGCATCATTAAAAACACACACGAAGATTATTGATACGTACAGGTAGGCTGAACAGGGTTGATTTCATTTGCAACATGAACGCAACAGCTGCGTGGGTAACTAAGTGGTACGAAGGTATTTCGTATATCAAGTAACGATATAAAAATGGACGTACAAGTGGCATTGATGATGATGACCATCATCATGGTCCGAGCAATATTATTTTTCCACCTTGGTAATTTACCTTATTTTCTAGCTTTCCAGGTAAGTTTATGCCTGATAAATATGTATATTGCCTGTGTGCACATATTCAGCAGAGGCCAGAAGGGCCAGAGAATGAGTGAGTCTACAAAGCTAATCATCATCATGCAGAGCCGTAAGGCAGATGGAAAGATAATAACGAAAAATCGCTTATTTTTCCTAGTTTTTCACAACGTATAATTTTCACGGGGAGTAAGAAAACATTGCTGATTAGCACCTTTACTCCTACCTGACTTTGTGTGCATCTCGTTAAGGTACATTTGATACGAAACACGTTCAACGTAGTATTTATAATGCGTGTGTATAATATTATACGCGTGTGTGTACATTTGTCTGTTTGCATGGATTTTTATTGATGTTTTTACTAGTAGAAGAAGTAGTAGTATGGATTATAAGAAAGAAGGAGGAACGTAATATATAAAGCAAAACAGTAAGACTTTTGTTTTAAAAGCCGTTCTCTTCTTCTTTTATTGTTTGTACATTTTGGTGTTATTATTGAAAGGTGATTTCTTGATGTGTTTATTCAACGAAAGTGGCTTCATTTTTTAAAGGTATGTTTCGGTGTCTTAGAATATCTCCCTACCCAATTGGTATTCAGAGGGAGTCACATTTCGTTATTTATGAAGACATGATTGACACGCCACAGACAGTCATTCACTGTAAGATGATTTGCTTTTCAAAGATCCCGAGCTGTTTTTCTAATGGAAAGCGCTACACCTTCAGACTTCCGTACATGAATATTTAATAAAAAGCTATTGAAAGTGTTTGCTGCTGAACAAACTACTACACACACAGATACACACTGCTTTACATTATCACACCGCAATTATTCAGGTTTAAGCCAATTTGCTGTTGTAAAACCTATTGACACGTCACGATGATGAAAGATGGAATATTGACACCGAATTTGCTGTAATTTGTTTTCTCATGTATAGCAAAATGTTTTGTTAAAAATAAAAATATTCATTATACTTGGTAATTGGTAAAAAGAGCTTTTCATTCAGAGAGAAAGATTATCTTGTCCCCAGTGTCCTAATATTATGAACTTATAATGTATTGTCTGGGCATTTACAGTCAATATATCATTTCTTCAAATGAGCTGAAGTTCTAAGCTCGCTTACTCATCAAATAGGGGTTCTATTATGTAAAATGGCAAAATAGAAAAACTGAAATGTTTCCGAAACTGCAGGGGGACCGTACTCTTGATTGAGATATGTTACAAAAAGCAAAACCCGTACCCTCCCTATCTTTTACAGAACCTTTATATCTTTTCTCAGTTTTGAAATGATTTCTTGATGCAATGCTTTAGCTTATGGTTTCATAGGGCATGTTGCATTTATACATTCTACGATATTATGACAACGTGGCATCCGATTTTGCTTACGGTTTTACATTTTACATAAGTGCTAAACGTTCAAAATATGGCCTTTCTGCTAAAATAAATTATTGCCGGTTTGAATGAGCTATTCTTGTGAAAAGTTCATCTCGCATTCATGTCACTTTATTTATTCATATTACTTAAGCTGCACAATATTCAATCCAACCATTCAAAAAGGTTTTGCCTGTCTTGAAAAACTGTATTCTTTCTTGTTATTAGCACGCAATATGTTACGGGCAATCTAATTATTTCGATTGTCGCGACCGATGCTATGTAGCTTAAGAAAGTTGACAAAGGTAATTTGTACCAAATATGAAACGCTCCGCTTGTAGATGTCTCAGGCTTCCAAACCAAATAGACTGGTGTGAGTCTATTTGCTTTGTACACTAGCCTTGTATAAATGACGCATTTGTCTGGTTTATCGTCGCTGCGACGACGATAAACGGCCATGTATGTCATTTATCTTACCAATAAAAAACAAAATTGATATGTTCCATTTTTAGGACTTTAAGACGAGCTTCTTTGCTTTGTACTTTATCCGTGCATAAATGACAAATAAGTTGCCGTTTCGCCGTCGCCATGGTCGCCGTGACGATATGAAGCGACTCACATGAGCATGCATGTCATTTAACTTGCCAATTGACAACACAGCTATTTCTACACCTTTTCATATTTCAATGCCAGATTTAACAGTGACGACTGACGACGACGATACAGTGTAAAGAAGCTGAAAACCTCCTATCATCCCATGCAATGCTCTCAAGACTCTTGGTTCATGTTGCGTCCACTAAAGCCAAGAAAAGCTCGTCACCGTCGTTCCATCCATGTACATGTTTTCGCATGCCATTTTTGCACGGCTTTGTAATTACTTTTTCGTTCTGTTCCTCTGCTATACAAATTGCACATATTTACGAGTCTTTTTCACTTGCTCTCATTTTTTATACAAAATGCAATTTCGCTGAAATCGGAAGCATATTTATTCAAAATGTCTGAATACATGTGTGAACAAACTAGTCATGTAGACTAAATGATTTAATCACGAAAGAAGAATAGACTGAGGACTGAACTTTTATCTTAAGACTGATAATTTTCTAAGGAGAAAGCAAAACAAAATGAGATCTAGATAAAAGCTAAATAAGCTTTGGAGAAAGCCATATCAACGTGTTCGCTACATGTATGTACAATGCTTGCATACAAACCTTGCATTGTAATTTCCCATTCATGCAATCTTAAATAGATATCGATGAAAACATAATATAAAACTGGCAATCAGACCTTCTTGCTTAAATGTTGGGCAATATTGTTGTTATCTTAACCATCCATCTGCCCTCAAACTACAATAAGTGGGAAACAAAACGATACGTATAAAAGACAATTGATCAGAAACGCGTTTTCCGAATCTTTTCTATTGCGTATTGGGGAATAAAAAGCTGCAGAAAACGAGATGAGAAATAAATTTTGTGAGAATACCAGTGAGGAATAGTACTTAAGAAACAGAGTGAATGTTTCTAGATGAACGTATTCTCTACACATCGTGTCCACATTCCAGTAGTTGTTGATTTTGCATTGTCAACGATATGAGAGCAGTTATGAGACCACCAATAACATGCACAAATAATATCGCTAGCCTGTCCAGCTCCTATTTTTTCATAATGTAGTGAATTGTAAAAACCGTCAAAGATTACAAATAAAATGCATCTCAACCACATTGCATTATTGTGTCAGGTTTGGTCATGGACCGCATTAATGTCGCTTTGTTTTGTATTTGGGTGTCTTGTTCCCTATGATGATTAGATGGTGAAGCGGTACACAATTTTTCGGGGATTGGCACAATTTTACGGTTATACTCAAAACTCAAATGCAAACCACATCAACCACAATGCACATTATATGCCATGTTGAATATATGTATTTAAGTGCTTTTGTGTCACTATGGTCCATTTTATTGTTGGTGATAGCATCATGAAAAAGATATGGGCAATTGGTTAAAAATATTACACCATGCCATGTATAGAAATATTTATGCTGTTGTTGTTATTGGCGTCATTTAGTGTAAAAACTTCAAGTGTGACAAGATAAATATATAGAAATGCCTGAAATGTCGAAGCGAACAGATAGTAGGGAACGCCACTGGAATTCCGATGAAATTGAATATGTTTTTTTCATTTGCCTTTTGCAGTCTATGAGAAGTGCCATTGGCATTTTCTATTTTCTCCACTGCTTGCAATCCGGGTAAGCCACATAGTGTCATTCTGGTGTGTGCTCCCAAGATTTCATCTTCATGTTACATACACATAGTATTATCATTATATTATTCTCGGGGTTTTCTATATAATAACTTTTCTCAGAATGAAAATAGTCAACATTGTGTTGTGCGCCCTGCTTCGACCCAAACTGAATATTTTTATATTTCTGGTTGATAATATGACAAATAGAGGATCGTAATCTTGGTGTAGCAATATTGACGCTAGAAAGGGGAAACCTCTACTACTCCAGAGATACCATTTACATTCATGGGTATAATCATATTAAACATGTCCAATGCATGAGGCTTGTTTGCTGTTGTTAAAATTCCCCCATCAACTAGTCGCAATCATGATGTCCAATTTTATGTGTCCGTGTCATCAATTCTTTTCGCCTTTTTGCTTCCTTCCAATTCCTCTCTCTGAAGCGTATTATCATGATCATGATGCACGTGAATACATTCCGATAGATATGTACTGAAAGCTAATCTTAAAAGTTGTTTTTACAGAATGCTTGGCAGCTATATATGTATTTGTGGTTATTTGTTATTTGTGTGTCATGACTCTGTAAAGTTGGTGGGATGCTGTTGTGTGTAGGAGTTTTGGTTTGTGATTTTCTTTTCAACTGGTTATTTTTGACATATTGTCGCTCTGTTAAAGTCTTTGCGTAAGATGTTTTTCCTATTATTGCAAAAATGTTTAAAGAGTTATAAAGCGGCCACTTTTCTGAGACCGCACACAGGGCTAAATAAATAGACGGAGGAAGAGTCAAAGGGAGAAAAGGAATTTTAGAACGAGAGAAAATAAAGCATTCTTTCTCTCTTGCACGTCACGTTACCCACCCACATATGTAACATCATCAGTATCTGTCTGCCAATCTATTTACTAGTCCGGCAAAACTTGTAACTTTTTGTGACTAAACAGAGAAATAAAAATATGTTGTCCTCAAAGAGGAAGAAGAGAAGGAAACAGAAACAAGAAGAAAGGGAAAAAGGGAAAGTGACATGAACAAAGTGAAGAGGAAAAAGTTTGAAAGTGAAAAGACAAGCAAAAGATCGAAATATAACTCGTGAGGAATGACGACAGAGTTTTGCAAATGACAGGCAACCGTGGCGAAGGCATTCCCGTTTTCAGATTCATGCTACATCGGTTTCTCCTCTCACACAACAGCCGTAAGCAGAGCAGCAAGAGAAAGGGACGCGTAACTTTTACTCTCGTTTTATACTCTCGGACACAATCTATAATATGTCACCAGCCACAAGCTTTATTTCCACGTTTTTGCCAAGTCAATTTCTCTTTGTGATGCGTGCGGTGGCTGACTCGCACACACAATCGAGTTTGTTCGAGAGAACATAAACATGAGCAGCTTATATCTAGGAAGCCAACACCACCACGAGCATTACCAAGTAGGCATGATGGTGGTGGTTAGTGGTGGTTTGTATATGTAGGGACCAGTTTTCCAGTAGAAAACCGAAAAGAGGGAGAATTGTCACATCATCGTGTTCTTGGCTACTTTATTTCTTTCTGTTTCAGTTCAGTGGCCAGAAAAAAGGAACAACATTTCAGAATTTCTGAACACACAAAACCAACAAAAGCACAAGTCTGATTTACAGTAGTAGTAGGAGCAGTAGCAGCAGCAGTTTTTTTCGTTATGGTCTGCAGACATTTCAATTTCTCAGCAGTTTTCGCAAAACGGTCCACTGCTGCTCTGCTATCAAATGAAAATGTATAACAGTGTATTTCACTTGTATATATAGTAGCCAGACGGGAGCATGGTGTCAGAAATGAAAGTCCAGAGGAGTGAAGACCATTCTTTTGGAAAATTACTCTTAATCTCTGAAAGTTTTGCGGTCGATGTAACATCACGAATATGGTGACTGTTGAAGAGGAAAAATGAATGTCGTTGCTGGTTCAACCAGTCCGATTCCCCCGGCTCGGTGAACCAAGGACAATTGATAATACATACCCAAAAGTCCATGATGTGTGTTTTCAGCAGCAAGATGATAAAGACAGAGACAAACTGTAACTACGTGTGGCAAGTCTTGTAATTGACGCGATGGTGAAAAATGGTGGACAGGTACAAAAAAGATTAGGTATTACTTTTATCAGCGCGAATTAATATAAAATATAAACTATTTAAAAATCGAAATTCTGATACAACTAAGCTGATTGATAATTTCATGTTAAAGTTTTTTTAAACGTAAGTAAAATGCATAGCATTAAACATCCAAGAAGCTAAAAAGGTTGTAAGTTGCAACTACAACAATTATATTACACGGATGAACGCAAGTCGTTAGCTTTTTCCGTATCACTGTCCTTTATCTCCTTTCCATTCTCTCTTTGCTCCAGAAAGCCAAGGGATGACTCTCTCAAGCAGAGATGTAGAAATCCACACATTTGCTCCATTTTCCCTATATATCATGCCTCTTGATGATGGTATTGATGTTATGTTGCTTTTGCGTATGTGTAGCAATCTTAGAAAATGAAAGCATAAATAAGCACACGTCTCATTGAATATGCTGCTTTTAGCATAATATATTACAAGGGTTGATTTTTTTACTCGATTTACTTTTTTAGCATGAAGAAGCAGTAACGACTGTGAGAAGGAAAAAAAGGAGCAAAAAAAGAAACTTTTTTCTGCATTTTTTTCTTTTCGTTCTCAGCTAATCCTGACCCCTTCGTACTCGTACAACACTGGATTTTTATATG
This sequence comes from Entomobrya proxima, assembly GCA_029691765.1. NCBI lineage: Eukaryota > Metazoa > Arthropoda > Collembola > Entomobryomorpha > Entomobryidae > Entomobrya > Entomobrya proxima. The sequence continues at coordinate 42,470,142 of CM056173.1, read as the reverse complement.
AGTCGCAATTTCCAACAGACCATTTTCAACAATGTACTTGACATGTTGTATGTATATTCTGGCGTTTTTACTCCCATCTCGTATATAAAAAGTTATTTCACATTTAGCCAAAGCACTCTCTCCTCCACCACCAACCAGCATTGGTTCGCAGCAGTAAAGTAAAAGCGTGCTGAAGTGCATACCAGAGAGGAATGAAGATTTGCTCGAGTGTATAAAAACCTTCTCATTTTTAGGTTGTCGGCAAATGGGATCTAAAGGCACATATTTATGTATATAGTTTGGATAGTCTCCATGTCGGAATGAATGGATGCTCGTTTTTTATGTTGAGTGTCGCAAGAAAGTATCGGCACGGCCGGCGCCTTCCAAGTGAACCTCGAGCGCCGACAGCGACACCAATAAAATAGGCTCCTTTCTCAACAGCTATAAAAGTAAAAGAAAACTAAATGTTTACATCACCACTGCTACCACCACCGGATAATGCTTTTACGCTGTTGTCGGTAAACACACACACACACACGCTCTCTCTCTTTCAGCTAGATACACATAAGAAAATGTCAGTAAATGTAGTAGGTTGGTTAGTAGAGTTTTTTTTATTGGAACAAAACTCTCTAGTAAGTAGTCATACGTTAGTAGCCGTATAGTAGTGGAAATGGAGGCAAACTAAAGAATTCGTGTTACGTACAATCTTTGGAATGTAAAACCTCCAAGAGTGGTCATAAAAGTGGTTGTTCTTGTTCTCTCTCTCTGAACAACACCGGAGCTCTCTATACATAATACATGGTTATTTTTTGTCTTTTGCTGTTGGCATTGCTATATATTATCGCATTCTCAAACGTAAGCAGTTAGTGAGTTTGTTTGTGCGGAGGCAGAGAGACAGTCGCAGAGAGAGTCAGTAAGAGATAAAGAGAGGAAAATGCATATGTGTATTCTGGGTTTTTACTATTGTTATTATTATTATTTCAGGGAGCCTGTTCCCCTTATACATTATTACCCAGAATAGAGGCCACCGGACATGGAGTACGACGTGTTTTCAAGGAAAATATCTCTTTTTTCTAGGGAAAGTTTTTGCAGGCAGATCTTTCTCTAGCATTTTTTGTGTTTCTTATCATCACACATGAGGAAAGAAAGAGAGCGCGCTAATGGTACACTTTGAGTACTACTATCAGAAAGAGAGGAAAAGTAAGCAGGGCAGCGAGAGAAAATGATGGTGGCCATTTTGTCTTATTTCTTGGTACACATACTCACATAGCCCATCTTAGAAGGAAGAAGGTTACTTTGGAAAAAACCTGACTCATTTTTAGTACAACTCATAACATTTATACTACTGTGTATACACACGATGATAATATTATGATGCTTACTGCTTCTGGCTGGAAATTATGTGATTTCATATTAGAATCCAGGGAAATGGCCAAGAAGATGTGTATAAATGTCCATGTCTTTTATACACTTGGATACTTACAATTTTGTAGAGAGGGAGAAAAGACAGTGTGTAAAAAAATCTTGGTTGGTTTTTCTCTCTCTGCTGCTTACTTACTTTCTTTCGTACTCTAAACGCGTCTCCCATTGTCGTTATCTCTTTTACTGTGGGGAAAACTTGAATATTAGAGATAGGTTTTTACTACAAGCGTATTATCAAGTTATGTACACCATCTAAAGTTGTAAGTACATTTATTACACACACTCATACATATATCAGCCCAGAAGTACATATATTTTTAGCAAGGGAGGAAGGGAAATGTTGATGCTGCTGACTGAGTGAAAGTCACTGCCGCGTGTAATGTCGATGACTTCATACTGTGAGCAACACACAAATCCAACCATCCGCTACATAAACGACTTGTAATTCACTGAAATATCTGCACTTAATGATTTGGAAAATTTGGCACTAATAAATTCCTTCTTGGCCGGCAATAAGGCGATATGTAATGTACATGTGTGCATTTTGTCCATGATGTACGTGATGGTGGTAGTAGTGGCGATATATGGTGATGCTGGTGTGGTACTAACAGCATCATCCATCCATCCTTTTTTCTCTCTTTCCGCTACCCATCCGTTCATGTGTTATTACTTTGAAAAAATAACGAAATGTGTGCGATGGCTCATTCTTAATACGTCTTCGTCTCGCCTTCAAATGGCATTGTAAAAGAAAAGGAAAAAAGAATCTGAGAAAGAAAGGAAGCCTGTTCAAAAACGGTTCCGGATATGAAGCGTATTACTTTTGATACATTTTTTTCACGTTCATTTGTTCCCATACGTTTATATACAGTCGCACAAGCTAAAAAATATCAAATGAATGGTAAAAGTGTTTCCCTATGCTTGCTAATTAGCACGTTATTTGTAACTGTAAAAGAAAATGAGAAGATAATATCAAGTAATTGTGCATTAATTATCAAAAAGTAAGTTTGGCGTTTCTCTGCTCACACAAAAAATGGTGGTTTAACACTATTAATTGGATTATTCTGGCACAACTATTCTACAACTGTAGGTTTTTTAAAGAAGGAAAGCAGAAAATGCAATCCTTTTTGAGAGCATGGGTGGTTGGTGGTGGTGGAACGGTGGAAGCAGCAGTGGTAAGAGCCACTTCTCCCTTTTCTCCTACTTTGATACCTTTTTGCTTGATGTTCGCCCATTTGCTTGGCAACATTAAATTTCCAGTTCTTTTCGGAAGTCATGCTGTGTGATGCAACACAACAACCCGACAAAAGTGGTTTTCTTTCTCGTTCCATAAAGTTGCACACACATGCAAAGTACTCATGTGCTACATAGTCATTCATTCAGCAGCTCTTAACAACGACGACCGAGAAAAGGGAATGAATGAACTCTTTGGAACTAGTTCTAACTTTTTTCTGCAAAATTACATAAAAATATAGGCTGCTTTTTCTTTATTGGCGTGTTTGCCTACACTATATATGCTCACATAATAATAGGAACTTGTCTCTCTGGTGGTGAGACAAACAGCAAAATGAGTACATTATCTGTGTTTTCCTGCTGTTTTTCTCGATCATAAAGTTACACTTGAATGAAATGAAACGTGCCTTGGAAAAAGGAGCAAACTGAACGTGCATAATTTTATTTAAAACATTTAAATAATTTCATTTTTACGAACCGATTTTTCAGACAGAAATATAAATGGCTGAAAAAAAGGTTGCCAAACTTTGGACAGATTTAGGGCTGATAATATGTAGGGGATGACTAATGGGTAATTGGAATGATGAAAAAAGGAAAAAATCATCCAAAATATAAAAAATTGTTATTTTAGGGGGAATGTGAGATTAAAAGTTTAGAAATCACCAAATCACTATCATCACTTCAAAACATCATGTTTTTATGCTGCAACTGCAACACTGCTAAAATAGTTGCATGTGCTTGACACTTGATATTGTGCATAATTATAAAATGCAGAAACTCTCATGATCAATGATTCATGAATCTCAGAAGATCAAATCTTTCAGCATTTTTGTTACCTGTGCATGTAACAAGGAATTTTAAGGAGCCGTTTCTACATCCCGTCATTCCAAAACACAAGCGCATCACTAAACTGCAGCTTGCTTCTGAAAAAGTGTGTGTTTTCAAGCGCACGGCCCCACACGTGTGGTTTTGCTGTGCTGAGCTGCTGCAGTGTTGAACGGGGTGAGCTGCTGCTGCTGGAGGAATTCAAAAAGTTACTCGCGCGAAACTGTGGCAGAGCTGAGCTCTGTCTATCAGCTCTGCTGTCTGCTGTGCTGCTGCTGAACAAAAAAACATTCTTCTTGTCTCCCGGTTTTGCTCTTTTGTTTACTTCAACTCGCTAAATCTAGGAGTTGAACTGAGGTTTTTTATTGTAAAAATTTGTGCTAATTAACATTTTTTAACTTGAATCTAATTTGTAACGTGGGTTAATAGTGTGTGCGACGATCAGAAGGATTGACACGGTCAGTTTGTCAGTTTTGTGCCAATTGTCATGCGAGTGCAGTGTGAGGTCAGGTGAGAGACGGTTTCTGTGACACGAAGGATAAGTGATAAGTGAGGAAGTTGTAAGGGCCTTGGACAAAATGTAAGTTGTAAAAAGAACAAACATCAGCGAAGGCAAACAAGTCCCATAAAATCATGAATAATAGTAGGGGACAGGGGACATAAACTACATTTATGTAGTCCACTGTCCCCCTGTCCCCTGTATGACAAATTGTCAGGATGTTTGTGTGAGTGTGTAAAGCTGTGAAATGGTTTAGTTTAATGGTTTGTTTGTGTGGTTTTGATTTGTGTTAGGTTTGGCAATCATATGCCGCAGGTGGATGATGACCCGACGCAAGGTAGTTCTGCGGGTACTCAACGTGGACCGGGGACGGGGCCAACAACGGTGACCATTTCCGGAGTGCCTGTGGATTTTCCTTGTAAGGCTTATCCATCGCAAATTGCTATGATGAGCAAGGTAATGAAAGTACTTGTTATTATAAAATGGTTTTTGCATTTATGGCTTGGAGCATCGTCACGCGGCAATTGAAAGTTAAGTTAATGTAATTTGAATGGTGTTTTGTGTGTTGTAGGTTATTCAGGGTCTAAAGACAAGGAAGAATTGCTTGCTGGAGAGCCCCACTGGGTCTGGGAAGAGTTTGGCATTGCTTTGCTCGGCGTTGGCTTGGCAACGACATGAAGCAGGTTAGTAAATGAATGAGGTTATTTTATTAGATAGATTTGGCGTTTCTGCATTAGTTTAGCTGGCTGTTAAGTATTTGTGAACCTTTGTCAGTTGTGAAGTATGCTTAAAATATATATGTCGCTAGCGTACCCTTCTGAATACTGCTAACTATTTCCATTATCATTTGATTGGTCTGAGGACCCTTTTTGAATGAGAATAGCAGGACGAATAACTAGGTGATAAGCTCGAGTGACAGCTTTGTCGGTCGGTAAAATTCCTAAAGTCACACATTCACAGCTTCTGTGTTGGGGATGACTTCTGATAGGAGATACTAGATAGCTAGATAGCATTCAATCATCAATGTGGCAAGAGACATTTTCCTATTTTTTCCACAGAATCATATAATTGCTGTTTACTTTGATCCAAAACCAGTAGCAACTTTTCTCACTACTGGTCATAAGCATATCATGGGTTTTGTATAAATACATTCATACTGTCCGATAAGGAAAAGCAGTTTTTATGAACAAACCATTCACACATTTTGAGATATCGGCAAGAGCACAAGAGCAAGACGAATGATTTTTGTATCGTTGGGGTTGTCTGGAACACCACCCGACCGTCCAGTTGAGTTTGCTTACCTTTCCTCATGTTCACTTACTATGTTACAACTTGTCTTTCAGGTGAAATTGTGCATCGCAGAGCAACTTGAATTTGATAACTTGAGAAATATTCAAGAGTTGACTAGGTCAGTTAGTTTCCCTCGGCCAGTTTTTTCAATGGTTACAAATACTTGTCTGTATATCTGTCAAACAAGACGACGAACGTTTGAGTGCCCTAATGGGCATGGAGACAGCGGTCCTTGTAGATCCATGAGCCACGTATCATTGAAATGAGCTCTAATTGTTTTCAGTATTTGTGATGTGTCTGGGTCTTTTGTTTTTGGCCGACCCTCACCTCCGTCTTACACCAAGAAACAATCTAGCAATCAAACCCAGACACCTATGCTGTACGTAAAGTCATTTAACATGATATTGCTTTTGTTGCATGATAATGATAATTGTCAGCTCGGTATAAAAGGGATTGGATTGGGTGAAGGATACCTGAGAATATTTATCTCTTTATATAGCCAGACAACCCGCTTGACTTGATACATAAAGTTTAGCTAGGAATGATCTTTGTGCGACCACCCACAATAGTAGTTAGGTGATTACATAAAGTGCGGTAGCAAAACAAAATGAAAAACAAGTGTTGGAAACAAAACTACCAATTACTAATGAATATGACGTCAAAAGTTGTTTACGGTCTGGACATTATAACAAAGAGAAAGCAGTTAAATCAAAATAAATTCCACATCAAATCAATACAATATAGTTTTCAACCCAATAATAATTAAAACCACGCATATTTTTGCTTTTAATCCAGAATCAAAATTCATGACCATCATTTATCAAGCCTTCTCATCTAGACCGGTAGTACTTTATCTTTGTCTATGCATCTAGTGTAAAAACTGAATATGAAATATATGGTCGTGTCGAAGGCATATATTATTATTCCAACCTTAAAGATGACAACGCTTTTTATCTGACAAAAAATTGTCATCAAAGAGCTATTTCTTGTTTGTCATGACAAATGGCACTGGGCTTGACTGTTAATCTATTGTATGCTAATGAATAGTTTCTTCAAGAAAAATGCTATTCCGTCTTGTTGGCTGCATTGTATTTTCTGTAAGTCATCATCATTTCGGAGTCGAATCGGGCATTATATAACCGTGACACTATTAGAATGAGACAATGTGGTAGTATGGGAATTACTGATGGGGTTATTGATTGTTTGTGCTTCGACATTTTGAAGATGGAACGTATCAACGAAAATGTCTCTATGGATTTTGTTCACACTTTCTTACAGTTTTACTCACTTCATTTGTACCTTTAGCTTCACTCTATAAATCATACAGCTGTCAAGATTGTCATTGTTTTCATTTCTGGTAATGTAATCTTTCGTCGATTCTTTAAGATGATGGTGGAAGTGATACCTATCTTTCAATATAAAGCAGTATTAGAATCGTCTTTCACCTCAAGAAGATGTGAAGCTGCTGGAAAATATTAGTAAAGTTTCTAACGAGTAATAACAAATACAAGACCCAGTCTGGCGTCAAGCTTCAATCACTGATTTTAAGAGTTTCAAATTTTCAAAGTCAAATATTGTCTGCTTCATGTATGTATTCAGTAAAGTTTAAACTACCACTGCAATGCCACCCATGAAAAACTAATGCAACATAGTCAAACGTTTCCCCTTAGCATTTAAAGAGCTGAGGTCGGTTCGGTTTAGTAGTAGCAAAAAAGCTGCATAAAGATTACAAGTTTACCATACGTGAATCTTGCGTGGAAAGATGAAAGATGCAGCCGGTTTCGTTTTGGGGAACACACACTGCCATCCGTCAGAAGACCCACGAAGCTGGTGTGATAGCTCTTTGTTCAAAAGCCGTTCTTTTTCACTTCTGTCTGACGTCATTGCACAATACAGTTCCCTGTTATAACAATAATATTACCTAGTTACCTAGGTTGTTTGGTGTTTAATGTGCGATAACATGAGATCATTTCAATTTTACCCTAATTGTAAATAATATTGGTTTTTTAGCTTATACTAGTATACTTGAGTTTAAGACATGAAAATAAATTGCAAAGCTTAGTTAATATGAATTTTCGGTACATGATGTTTATGATGTCCTCAAGATATGATGCTGTCATACAGCATAAATAAGTGTTTCATACTTATCATTTTACACTTGTAATCACACTAGGATTGAAAACATGGCTGTAGCATAGACGTAATTTTAAATGTGAACATGATAACTTGTATTATAGCCGTAATGAAACTACACGCACCTAAGTAGATATCATTTACTTTTTTGAAGTGTTCAAGGTTTTTAGTTCCATTATTTACTTCAAAAGATGCGAACAGGCCTATTTTTACTAAAGCATGTTCTGTTTATCGGTTACGACCTATTTTTTACAACAGAACGCTTTTTACTTGTAGCTATGTATTTTATTACAGATTCTCACTTAACCCCATGCTTTGACACTTTATAAACATAATAGTGCTAAAGTAGGTTTAGCTTGCATTATAGTACGTGAAACTACTGTACATTTTACTGTAGCATTTATGTTATGCAGTGTTGTATGCATTAATATTACTATTTGCGCTTTAACCATGCTAAAAACAGTCTCAATGCACAAAAATGATAAAAGTTAATATGGTATCTGGTTTGAATTGCTACTGTTGAAATGGGACTTGATGAAAGTCAATCGGTCATCGGTCTATTAACTATTATAAAAGAGTGCGGCTTTATTTAATTGCACGATAATTTAGTTGGCCACCGGAAGCGTTTTGCATGCAACATTGCAAAGACTGATTCTTAAATAAACTTCATTTCTACTTTCCTGGATGCATGTACATAAATGCCTGCAAGAAAGAACCCAATCCTGCCAGTTTTAGATAACTTCCTCTTTAAAGAATTTGAAAGTTGCGTTAGATGCATTTGATGTATGTATATTCAACAAGATTTTTTCTAATTGACATTTTTTACTATCACCATACAATGACTGACTATGTACAGTGACAACATTGTTGTCACAACAAATTAGTTACTTGTTCGGTATTTACTTGTGAGTAGCTTGTTGATGGGTTATTACTATTATTCAAAAAGTATTAAAACAGTTATACAATGGTTGGTAAAAAAGCTTTTTAAATTCGGGTTGTAACTGGAGACTCAGTGAAAATCATCAAGAGCCGGGAATAACAATTTTAAAAGTTAAGAGTCTTTCGGTCTATCAAATTCATTACAAATCAAAAAACAACTGCAACTAACTCTCTCTGCCTTATATAGGAATTTTTAAGTAAAAATTTATGGTATTTGGCTTAATGCCAAAAGTCGACATAATTGAGTATTGTTTCAAAATTATAATTTTAAGAATTTTATAGCCAAAGACAATCAAACAATAAGTACAAATCTCTTTTCAGAATTCAATTTACGTACCTAATTTTCCTATATACATTCTCACTTATCATATGAAGAATTATGAAGAAGAGCCTTTTGGACTTAATTGTCTTTTCCATACGCACAACGTTATGATAACAGTGAAGGCCAATTTAAATTGAACTAGTTAGCACGGGCTGAGAACAGTGCAGCAAAAGAAACTTGAAGGGTCACAATCAATAAAATTTGTTTGATGGTCTAAAAACCTGGTTAGGGCGGCCATATCGATTTTACCCCTCCATTTTTTCTCAAGTTGTTAGTATAATAACTTTTATGCATTTATGATAAAAATATCTAAGTGTTCGTTCATTGCAGAGATTGGATTTGAATAATGAAAGAAATCGTTTTAAACCATAATAATTGTTTTGAATCTTGTTTTTTGTACAAACGAAGGATTTAAGAATGTGTAGATTTAGTTACAGTCAACTAGGTATTTGGGTTGGTTTATACAATTGCATTTAAACATTTTTGTCAAAATATTATTACGTTTTGACAGAATACTTTGTATTTGTACTAAAGACCCTGTTCCCTTTACTAAATCTCAATGCCAAAAACGGATGGAACCTAAAAAGATAAATTCTAAGCTTAACAAATCTAGTTTAATTTTGTTTGCGTGTGTGGCATTGAATCCAGTTCAAAGGGAATACTTTAAAAAATGTCCCCTCAAACTTATTGTTGCACAATTCCCACTAAGCTATGTATAGTTTATATATTTGTTATTATTTAGTAAGATGGATACCCTTGAATAAGGGACAATTTTCCAGGTAATATAATACAGGGTAATTGGTGATAGGATTGTGTTGTTCTTTTTCTCATGCATGAGCAAACTTGTATAGGATGCGATATGTCATCGATATCTGTCCCATTCAAACAAATTAGATTGTTGCTAGCACGTACATCTGGTTTGGGTGTCGTATTCTGTTTTTTCTTCTTTGCGCACAAAGGTTTCTCTAGTATCCGCTTAGAAGAACTTACGTTCGTAGTTCCTACAAACGTGTTTTCTATTCATTTTAAATAACCTGCATAATACACATTTTATTGTTAACTATAGATTATGATGAGATGAATCAGCGAAATAGGGGCCACGTAATATAGTCAATATAATATATGTATATATTCCAGTTTTTATAGTTGTGCTCACAGCAATATGGGTAGGGGATTTTGAGTGAGAATATGAAACCCCGGCAGTACAAGAGAATAATAGTGATATAGTCTCTGTCCCTCCACTTGGATAATATACCATTCAATCCTATTTAAGCTTCCGTAAAATTCAATACATTTGTGTTCTCATTGTGTTGTCCTTTGTGTGAAAGAGGATTTGGTCCTGGTGTGTACAATGGGAATAATGACACATGGGATATTCGTTTTGTTATATAATTTTCAGAAATGTTTTCCTCTCTGTGCTCCTCTTCATCTTATTCAACTGATAATAATAATGGCATCAAAAAACCAAATCTCTAATTTTTATCTGTCTGTGTGCGTTGTGTGCTTATGATGAGTAGTGATGAGCCTTTCTTCCTCCAAGCCCATATCTTATTCCATTCCAGGTTTGCACACATAGATAATAATATTCTGTATTTTTGTAAGGAATCCGATTTCCTCCACGCTGGTATGCTTTTGTAGAGCGATGATGAAAATAATACATAGCATGAAAATATGTAGGTATTCATAATATTATTTTGCGTTTGTCCATCATTCCACTAAATAAGAATGCTGTCAAGAAGATGAGGATAAAAGGCAGCTCTTTTTTTTTGCATGCATACATAAGTAAGTACCTCTCTCGGATAAGGTGTTGGTGGTGGTGGTAGACGCTAGAAGTGGCTTTTATTTTAATAAAGAGATAAAGCATTAAAGTGCACTGTTTGCTTGGTCTTAGAAAATCCTAGCACAGAGGAGCAGCGTAGCGCGGAGATTTTCTCTTTACTCAGGGAACGCTTGTTGGGAAAAGGATAAAAGTGAGGCAGTGAAGGATGAAAAGTGGAAAGTTGGTGTAAAAATATCTCGGTTGAAGTATACGTAAAAGGTGAAAAGAGGTACGGTAAATAACCTGATAGTCTGTGTGTGAGAGAGTAAAAGAGAGAGAGGCAGCTGTGAGAATTTTGTTGTGAGGTGAAGTTTTTGCTCACATTCTCGAGTGTTTTTTGTTGGCTGGAAGAAAGAAAGTTGCGTGGAAAATAATGTTGCTAGAGCTGTTGTGTGTGTGATGATGTAAAGATGCAGATAGGGCATGTTAAATAATACGGAGTGAAGCAAGGAGACGGGATTGCGTTGCCCTGTTCTCTGGTGCTCTCTTGCTACTCTGGCGTGGCATAATAATATGTGACGTTTATACGGAACGGTGAGTTTTCTGAGACGGGATTCATGTGTACGCCAAGTGTATCATGATGTTGAATCAATATAACAGTCGAGCGTCGTGAAAAACACGTAAGGGCGTGAGAATGGAGGCGTCTGTGGTGTCCGGGTCATCCATTGGTTCGCACCATCTCTTTCCCGGAAAATCCCGCATGGCGTGCATCTACCCTCCATGCGCTGTTTAGACGTTTAGATTATCCATCATCCCGCGATATATTCATTCTCCCGCGTACACCAAAAGTACAACAGCTTTTATATTTGTATAATAATATGTAATGTAACTTTGTTGTTGTTTAAAGAGTAGAATTGAAGAGATGTCTTTGATATTTTTTTCGTTGGAAATGGAATGCATGAAAAAGCGCAAAAACGGAAGTGCTATATAGGCAATATAGACATATTATTTGTGCAATAATTGTATTGTGAGCAAAACGTGTTATCATTTTATAGACAATAGACTAAAACGATATTATTTAAACTTGACCTTTGTATTAAAAGTTTGGAATTGTTTTCAAAGCAAGATCAGGAAATCTGCGGCTTTATTTAATAGCTTGGTAATTTAATTGGCCACTGCACTACAAGCGTTTGCATGCAAAATTTCAACGAATGACTCTAAAATAAAATTCGCTTAAACTTTACTCCAGGATGGATGCATGTACAAAAAATGCCTGCCTGCATTATGTACAGTTTTAGATAACTTCCTCTTTAAAGAATTTTCAAAGTTACGTTAAATGCATTTGGTATTTTATGTATATTAAACACAATTTTTTCTAATTGACATTTTCCACCACCATACTATGGCTTTGTACCGTGACAACAAATTAGTTACTTGTACGGTTTTTTACTTGTGAGTAGCTTATTAACGGGTTATTACTATTCTTCAGAAAGAATTAAAAGGAGTTATACAATGCTTGCTTTAAAATAGTTTTACAAAGTCAAATTGTAATTGAAAACCAATATCATCAAGAGCCGGGAATAAAGATTATTTTAAAAGTTAAGAGTCTTTCGGTCTATCAAAGTCATCACAAATCAAATAAAAAAATTGCAACTAACTAACTAACTGACTCTGCCTTATATAGGAATTTTTAAGTACAAATTTATGGCACATATTTGGCATACTGCCAAGCGTCGACATACAACATAATTCAGTATTGTTTCAAAATTGTAATTCTATGAATTTTAGAACCAAAGACAATGACAACCAAGCATTGTTTCCAAGTTAGATCCTATTGTTTTTTCAAATGATCTAAACATCATTACGACATAAAACATTATGGCAAAATATATCGATAGTACCCAACGTTTTTGTGTACATGCTTGTAATGTATATAGAATTGCATTAGTAATGTGGGGTTGCAGTAGATTTTAAAATTATAGTAAACCAAATTATGTTATGTTAATTCAATGTATCGTTGAGCCATTTAAATATTCTTCACAACCAACAACAAATTTCAGTGAATGTGGCATCAACCTTGCAGGTGATAAAAGATTTTAAAGTTCAGCGATGATTAAACTTATAGCAAAATGCTCATTTTAATATTTGTCACATATGGACTCATATTTACCACAAGTTGATTCGAAAACAAAATCAAAGAGTTCGTTTGTATTTATGTAAACCTAGAACTTTTACAACGAATTATTACATAAATACATGTAGGTAGATTTGAGAGGTTTCTTAAATTCAACTTTGCACGTTTTCATAAATTTGGTGGCAGGAACCAAATTTGCTGGAATAGCCACCTCGGTACGGTAAAAAAGTAACCTAAGATGAGAAACAAAATCTACAAATTGTTACCTACGATTCTTTCATTGATTGATCTTCTAGGCAAATTAAATTATAAAGGCCAAATGATCTTGCTTTAGCTTTCATGCCTTAATAAAATAAGGACAAAATACCTAAAAATGTATGTATATATTTTATTTTATATATATATTTTGTATATATACGGTATTTACTTGTGAGTAGCTTTTACGGGTTATTACTATACTTCAGAAAAATTTTAAACAGTTATATAATGTTTGGTAAAAAAGCTTTTTAAATTCGGGTTGTAACTGGAGACTCAGTAAAAATCATCAAGAGCCTGGAATAACAATTTTAAAAGTTAAGAGTCTTTCGGTCTATCAAATTCATTACAAATCAAATAAACAACTGCAACTAATTCAGTCTGCCTTTTATAGGAATATTTAAGTAAACATTTATGGTATTTGGCTTACTGCCAAACGTCGACATAATTGAGTATTGTTTCAAAATTATAATTCTAAGAATTAAAGGCAAAAGGCAATTTCTTTTCAGAATTTCAATCAGGCATTGTTTCCATATTAATGTCCGGGACTTAAAATTTCCCCCGCCCACAAAATCAAGAAAGAAAAGAAATAAGGAAAAAAACCTTAAAAATTAAGGGGTCAAATTATTGTCCGGGATGTAAAATTTCCCAACGTTATTTTTAAATAGCAAAGTTTTCGTCTTGTACGTGTTCCGCCGAATTAATACTAAAATGCTATAAATATAGTATAATTCATGAAATACCTGGAAATAAGAGACTTTAGTAAAAATGCCTGGATACTAGAAGTGTGCGTGGCACATGAGTCACGTGACAAGAACTTTTTCAATTTTACTCAAATTTTACTTGAGTTATCATTTTCGACATATCACAAAGTTTTCTTAATTTAGCAGCATGACTTTTACGCAGTAAGCTATTATAGCAATTTAAACCGAAAAGTTCATGTAAGTGTAATACTCAATATTGCTGCTTTACTTGTGAATAAGTGTTCTTCAAAAACTCCAAAATATGATGTTGCTAACAGCTAATGCTACAAAATGAAATCATTTTTCACCAAAATACGATTATTACAAATCACAAAAACGAAACCATCTTCATGCAGCTTGTTAACTTGCGTGTACTTGTGAAGAAAATAGTTGCGTAAGTTGTGAAAATTAAGCTGTATTTTGTACTTCCGAAAGCGTATATAGTCATAGATACTCTTCAAGTAATAGATTCGTTCGTAAATACTTGTTGTTAGTATCTTTCTGCGTATTGTTTACTCGTCAGACATTTCGGTGAAGAGGTTCTTTGTGACAGAATTGAAACTGATGTGTTCAGTGATGTGGAATCGGCGTAGGATAAACGCACGATTCATTCTTTCCATCCTTGTATTTTATTCTCGTGTTTTTTCATATGCCATATATTTTCCTGAATATTCTGACAAACTGACAACGTGATGCAAGAAGTGTAAAAATATATAACAAAATCGCGCAAAGGTTTTTTTTCAGAATTTTTTCATGACGTATTTTCTACAATTGGATGGATTACACATCGGTGGTGCTGTAGCAGCTAGACATTATATTGCTTTGCCACTACTTTCCAGTTTTGTTATTCTCTTTGGAGCATCACTTTGAAGGGTTGAATGGTTTGCATGGAAACTATTCATTGGGGAAACTGTATTTTTTCATTATAATTATGTGGAGCTAATAATATGGAATATCATATATTTCTTCTGTTGCTATATATATCATTGTTACAACAACGCAGTATATTATATACACCAGCTTTTGCATTTTATAAAGAAAGTCCTCGTACAACAGGATCAAAGTACGTGTATCTTTACCACAATGCTGGATGATTGAAAAGAAGATGTTGCTCCGCAATCAATGCGAATAAAGCAGTCGTCATGATCGTCATCGTCCCGTGTATAGCACAGTCGTCAATCTCCTGGTACCCGGTTTTCCCTATTTTCCAGCAGCATTAGAAAACTGCGTTACCTAAGAGCCCGTTTGTACAAGTGGGATTTTAATTTTTTGAGAATATTTGGATGGAAAGAGAAAAAAAATCTGGAATTGAAGGGGTGAAGAAGGGGACATAATATACTAATACGTAAAAGTTTTTTTCATCTAAACATGGATGCGGACAAAAATAAATTAAATGACAGATGAAAGTGTGTAAGTGCATGTGTTATTGTACACGTACGACAACGACGATCATGCTGATCATGCGAATGAATGTGACGAAGATGAAATGAGTGAGTGTGTGTGTCTGACTGAAGCCACATGGAATTGAGGTGATGTTTACGTAGCCCTATCAAATCCAATATTAGCTTTCTTATGAAAAGGGGTTGGACCCTCGAACTGCTCCATGCAGTCTTGTCCATTGTGTTTTCTGAGTAATTGGGTAGCTCAGAGGACTTCCTTTCATACCATGGGGTCGCTCTCTCTCTTTTTTTTAGCTAGTTTACTTCTCTCGTGAACTTCAAAAAAAGTCTATTCATATAAGAATTGTATGGGCCGTCCCTCAGCCACAGTGGTAGAGCTTCTGTATTGTGTCAATCTCAGAGGGAATGCGTTCATCAGTTTTTTTCAGCTTATATGGTAGCTTGTTTGTGTACTTGTATTATAAAAAAGTGGATTTTCCTATTCAATCCGAATCTGAATGCGGTAGATTATTGTGTCGTCTATTGTGCCGGCATGTAATATGTTGATGATAACTCTGATTTATGCGTACACATGTAATCATCAGTAGAACGGTTTCCTCTGAACTTTTTTTTTCATTTTAGTGAAGTACTCATCATACAGCCACTTTTCATTTTGTTACTAGGGAGATTATTAAAGTAAAGAGATGCATTGCGTAACGTAAAGCCTTAAAACTTGCTAAATCTTTACCAGCCTTGGTTTGTTTGTTGATGGATTGATTGGTAAAATCGCAGCAGTTGAACATGGTTAGTTGGAGTAATAGTAGTCAATAATCTATTTTCTTAATTGCAGCTCGCGTTGCGGAGTACAATGCTGCAATTGATGCCCGCCAGGAAGCGGCGATGGAACAGGCCCGCTTGGAGCTGAAGGAGAAAAAGAAGCGTCAATCCGAAGAGAAGGCTTTGGCAGAGGCTCTGGAAGCCAAAGGGGATGAAGCTACGACTTCCAAGAAAGGTAAAAAAAGTTCATTTTTATTTGTATTATAATCATGTTAGGTACATTTAAACCACCATGCCATCATTATGACTATAAATTGGAAATATATAGTTGATAGTTGAGCATTTATTATTATCATCATTATTTATTAAGTACCCTTTCACTTGTATGGCTGGAGAATAGCTAAGATTTTCATTAGCGGGGCTTATGTATTTTGATTTGATGATTATTTCGCCTGATGTAACGTGGGAATTGAAAGGATATTATGATGACGATGAAAGTGTAATAGACAGGGCATTAAATTTGTCAACCAGCACGATATTTCTTGTTCATGATGGGTTTCATTTCACTCTGTGTGTAGGGGAGTTTGTTGAGGGGAAAAGTAGGGGAGGTGTGTAGTGCGTATAGCTTTTACTTCTGCTGTCATGATACTACTACTAAACTTTATGATATTTTTTCCCAGTACATTTTATAGTCTTCCTTTTAGACGGAGATACACACTTCCATCAACCTTTGTGCATATAAAAACTAGTAGAAATACTTTAGTATAGTTAAGAAAAAGTGAATGACTAAAACCTCTGATACGAGTGTGGAATGTGGTTTTCATCCCCAGCGACTGGCTTTCTTTCTCTTTTCACTTTTAGTCATTCCACATGAAAATGGAGAGAAAAGAAAAGACGAGAGAAATCCTTTGATGTCAAATACAGTGTGGTTGGAAGAGTACGATAGCTGAGAGAGAAGCCTTTGGGCCATACTTGTCTTCTTTTCCCCAATGCCTCTAACCTCTCTCCTCACGTTTCCTTCCACTTTTTCACAAAATGCATTTTATGCTTTTTTCTAAATGGAAACTATAAAACAGTACATGTATAATTTAGGTGTGTTTCTATTTTTCAACCCGGCTTTTTTATATAAAGCTTGAAGATTTAAAGTTGACAGAAAACAGTGAACTGTGTAGTATTTGAATCTTTTCTGGCTGTGTGAATTATTCTCGGAGAACCACATCCTTTTTAATGGCGGTAATGTGGCGGTGATGCACAATATAGGTATATATTTTTATGCCGTAATAATATAAGGCTTACACTAAAGGTGTATTCAAAAAAGAACAAAGTGGTGCAGAAAAGCCTACTTCACATTTGGAATTATAATTATACGCAAAATGTAATATTTGAGAAAGTATATCAAGTTCATGTGTACTGAATGCAACGGGGAATGCACACGCGGATCCTGCCATAGTAAAAGTTCACTCCACAGCACCATAAAAAAGAAACAGTTCGCATATAACGAAACTCTTTTTTCTCAAGTATATATATTTACAAGTGTATTATGATTATTATTATGAACGTGAAAGAAGTAGCAGGAGGGAAAATAAGTGTGTATTATAAAACATGGTTCATTTAAAGGTTGTTTCCACTATATATATCTTCTATAGAGGACATAAAGAATGGTAGAGAGGACTTTGACGTAATAATACGTATTTCAACGCTTGACTCTGACAGCTTTTTCTCGGTCCAACGATCTCTCTCTCTCTTCCTTTTGCATCCAGTGATATGTGAAGAAAATTGGCGGGTTTAATTCTTTCCCTGCATGACTCTATCCATCCAGGGCTTTTTCCTCCCAATAAGTCTTTCACTCTTCTCATCTTTTCTCTGCTTGTTCGTCGCTTCTCATCGAAATAAATTGTAGTTCTTTGTGTGTGTGGAAAACTCTGTGAAAGAGAGGAGATAGAAAAAGGGAGCGAGAAAAGGAAAGAGAGAGTAAAGCGAGAAGAGAAGAACCAATCTCCGGAGTCTGGTGGGGTTCCTCACTCTAATTTTCTGGGATGTTGGAGTTGTTGTAGGCTTTTCGTTGGAAAATATAAATGTATGATACCCTGTATTCAACTCTCACTTTACCAACAGCTTTTACTAGGCTACCCTTTCTTTCTCTTTCTTCTTTCATTTGACAAAAGTGCGGCTTGGCTGACTCACCATTTTACCAAGTCACCAACCACACACTCCACCATACCAAGATGATGAATGTTCTAAACACAGGGCCACCATTTTCCTATTATTATTGCAGTAGTAATCACATAGTTGCAATAGTACTTTCAAACCGTTAAAATTACTTTGAATAATGTGAAGATATTGATGATGTCCAGATTTGGTCGATAAATAATTACAAAAGTTTTTTCATTACTGTAATGGATATGCTTTTTGAACTTTTTTGGTTTTAATAGAAAAAAGAAATCTACTGGATTATTGATTAGATGCACTAAAGTGAATGCACAGGGGTTAAAAATTTGCTGGGATCTAGGAAAGACTAAAAGCTTTCTGCTGCAATTACAATCTAAGAATTGTACACTTGTTTCGGTGCAATGAGTAGAAGTAAACTCTCAAGTTAAAAATTTATTTACTTTTTCCTAGTAGTTTGATGATGCATCGATTGAGTGCTTTTCCAACATTTTGTTTGCCTTTACGCAGAAGAAAAGTGTGTTTCTTGTACCAAGATGAACGTGACATGCATTTAATTGTAGCACATATAGAGCCCAAGGTTGTATTTATGTACGTTTCACAATGCCCCATTTATAAAATCTTTGCTTTGATTACCTTTACAGAAACTGGAAAAGTTTCAAGAGACTCATCCTTTGAGGTATCGATGGATAAAAGTGACTCTATACCTTGCTATGATCTCACCGATGACGATGATGATGACTTTAAACCGACAAAGCGCTCTCGAACTTCAACATCCTCAAATTTTGTAAGCATAAATTAATTTGCATACACCCACGTATACAGGATGGAGTGAAAAGTAAGTAAAGTTAACTATTTTCTAGGATAAAAGCATCTATACATCGGACTCGGATGCGGAAACTCCAAAGAAAGGTGCAGCAAAGTCAAAGAAAACAACTCAGGCCACAACCGCCGACGACGATAGCCCTTACTTTGTTCCTCCAGAAAAGAAGCTGACGTACGGGATTTTTAAAACAAAAGATTTTTCATTTTTTTGGGGTTTGTTTTTAATCAAGTGAATCTTTTTTGCTGTTTCAGGGTACCCAAGATCTTTTTCGGAACGCGGACTCACAAACAAATCTCTCAGATCACTAGAGAGTTGCGCAAAACAAGATACCGCAATGTCAGGTTTGTAAATCTTTTTTTAAAAGCTTAAAATATGGTTATGATGAACTAGTATATACGATGATGGAACAAGATAAAGCGTTAAAGCGAATTTGAATGGTATAATTTGCTTGCTTTTGCATTTGCTTATCTAAAAATGAAAAATTCCGTAGTAATTTAATAAAGTTATCATTTTTAGTTGGGTTGTAGGTTGTAAACCTTTACACTACCCATTTTGATAGCATCATGTGAAAAACTAGACTGCCTCAAGAAGCGGCTTTCATCTAAGTTTCTTGTTTGTATGCACAGTCACGTCGTTTTTTGGGGAAAAAGTGTTTTCATTTTGTTCTGGTGAATAAACAGTTTCATCGTTATTATTATTTTTTGGGCAGATGCTCTTACCTGAAGGCTATTACTTGATAAAACAAAGTTGTGGGTTTAGAAAAGTGTATCCCCACAACCACAAAACAACAACCGTCAGCAGGGAAGACAATTCACGCAAAGAAAACATTTCATTTCTCTTCGTAACATTTCCGTTCTCAAAAAAGACAATATATTCAAGCCTTTGACTATTGTGCCCCTGGCTAATTATTTCTTGGATGACCAACTTTTACTCTGTTTTATTTACCAAGAGGCTCCAAAATTTTCAATTTTGTATCCCTGATAATATCATCGTGTGTCTGCCACTATTTATTTATTTAAATTTGGGTTTAAATTCAACACATTGATACCCCAAGATATTATTTTCCATTTTATAGTACTTTTTGCTGTCATTCCAACTTCTATCACCCTTTTGTGTATTCTTTAGGTTTTCAAGTAAAAAAGTCACCACCACACACGACATGAGTCACACAGTCAATTCTCTTGCAATAATGGCAACTCTGAAACTGACACGAGAGGGTGAAAAGCATTGTAAAAAGATGGAATTATGTACTCTCATTTCATTTCATGAGCACAATAGCACACACTGCGTAATACTCGTGTAGAGAGTTGTATGAATTTTACAAAAGACGCCGCACCGTCTATAAAATCTGGTTGGTAGGGTATCATTCCTTTTACAGTTGGTAGTCTCACCCCCTCTTCTCCTGTGCCAACAAGCAGGGGGAAGTATGTTCTTTTTTAAGGAAAATCCTTCTTTTCTCTGACGTACACGTACGTAATATTATGTTGATATTTAATGCTCCCTGAGACCCTGTTTCACGATGAATTTTTTACACGAGGATCAAACTGATTCGTATAGTGCGAGAGGGAAATGAGAGAAAAGGACGCTGAAGAGAAAATGTCTCTTGAGGGAATAATGTTCTAGTACTTTAGCAAGCGGCTTCCGCTTGAAAGTACAGCTGCAGCACAGTCAACCGTGATATGATTATGATTCCAAAAGGCGATATAATTATATGGCTTGTTAAAATGAAATTTGAATGGTATGCTGAGAACAACTCAAGTTAGTAGTAGAGCGCGGAGCCATTCATATATTAATTTACTCTGACTCATCATCAGAAAGAGTTGTGTGTAGCAGTAGAGCACTCATCGTCAACATTTTGTCGTTGTCCTCATGATGATGATACATATTATAGGATGTTGATGCATTACGGTCCCTTGGTCTAATGAATTTTCAAGAGTTTGATTGTACATCTTTACTCCAAAAGAAGAGAGAGAGAGAGCGTTGTCGTAAAAGGGATGTTGATTCCACGAGATTGTGGAATTGTCAAAAGAAAAGAGATGATTTCATAGAGATCTGTGAAATTTCAAGTGGTGCTACACACACAGAGACATTTTGGATGACAACTATGTCTTCTTTTTTAATTCCCTCTGTCTGACTGACTCCCTCCTTGTATCTGTGTGTGCGTCTCTACTCAGCGATGCCTTAATTTCTGTGGAAAATGAGATTTTTTCCTGTAAAGTAATTTTTACCTTCATCTGAAACAATCGAGGGAGATTGAGAGAGCTACGCCTCTACGCTCCCTTCAGAGATTCTCCAGAGACTACGGAAATCTGTCGATGAGCGTATTAAAATGCTTTAGTGTTGAAGCACTCAAAAATCTGAAACGCAGAGCTTGACAATTTTTTTGATAATGAGAAGGCTTCATTAGAATCCATAATTCCATAATTTTATTAAAACTAAATAAATTAGCGTTTTTCCATCACGCTAATTTCATTGAAGTCTAGGATTCAAAGTAGTCCTTAAAAATTGTCAATTTATATTTAGGGACAAAGATATTCCATTACGCAACTAAAGAAGGCAGGGAAGCACTACTATGTTTACACTACAGTAAATACATAGAATTTCATTCAGCAGGGGATAAAATGATTATGGGACCGTGGACCACAGTGACTGACTCACTGGCTGGATATTTTTTGGTGAAATTGATTTCAAGCTGGGACGTCCCCTCCCTTGTTTAGGACATTAATCGCATGGTTGGTTAGAATTGAACATACTGGGAAAGCACAAGCCAAGCTTGTAGTGGTGTTTGCATTGTCCCCTTGATGGTTTCATGGCTGCTATCATCATTACTAGCACACACACACGGCTTAGCTATTACTTTGTACTTTGTTGTTGAGAAGATTTTTGGGATTTAGTGGTCGTCCTTTGTGACACACGACTTGGCTGGTAATAGTCACCAAGTCTTTTAATTATATTTTTGATCCGACTACAAAGTCTAAAGTTGCGTCATTCTATATCTTTGGCGAGTGCCAGAAACGTGTCAGATGCAATGAGCTGTAATAATGATTTCCTTAAACATTGATTTGCAGATGAGATGTACTATCTCAGGTTTTAATTTTGATGATTTTTTTCTTTTCTGGTTTTAGATCTGTTGTATTGGCTAGTCGTGATCATACTTGCATCAATCCTGCGGTGGAAAAATTGTCAAACAAAAATGAGGCTTGTCGGGAGCTACTCCAGAATGCAGCTTCTGTTAGTGTCAATAGTACTAAAGTATGAATGCTCTAAAAACTGTAGAAAATGACTGAAATTTAACTAATTTTCTTTAGGGCAATGGTTGTCCCTGGCATGCTGGATCTCGAAAGTTGTCAAGTTTTGCGGTATTGGGTACCGTTGGATTGCAACCCGCTTATGACGTTGAGGATCTGGTTGCTATTGGTCGCAAGGTAAAAAGCCTTCTCAAAATGAACATGGTCACAGCGTAAATTCACAAATAAAATGCAATTTATGATGTTACAATTTCAGCACAAATCATGTCCCTACTACGTTACTCGATTTCTTATGCAAAATGCGGATATTATCTTTTGTCCGTATAATTACATGATTGACCCAAATGTTCGGCAAAGTGTAAGTTTCATAACGGAAAGACATAGTTTACTTTTCTTGATCCACATTTAGAATTATATTGCTCATGTGTAACCTTTTTGTAGATGAACTTGGAGTTGGAAGGGCATGTATTAATATTTGATGAAGCTCATAATATGGAAGATGCCGCAAGGGAATCTTCCAGTTTCTCTCTGAAACAAGAGGACATTCAAAAGGCTATGCAAGACTGCGAGAAAATTTCTCGCTGCGGAAATGAACCATATGCACACAGTGAACTGGTAAAAAACACAAAGTAGCTCAAGACTAAATCCAGTATAACAAATAATTCATACAAGATAACCTTTTGTTACAGGCTAAGCTTTTATCAACTATAAGCGGATGGATGGATATGCAGGAACCACAATTACAACAGCAATCATTCAACAGTTCTGGAAAATGCTGGACTGGAAATGATTTCTTGGGATCGGTGTATGCAAGTGGCTTGTCTGAGGAGAGTATCAAGCTTTACGTAGTAAGCATATTTTTTAAAAGTACGATTTAAAAGTTAGGTTGTGCTTCAAATATTTACAATTTGATTGTTTTTTGCAGTCGTATTTCATGGCAGTCATGGAGCAACGAGATAAGCAGATGGAAGCTTTGAAGGAACGAGGCAGTAGATTTTTTGATGAGAAGCCGGTCATACATTCTCAAACTGTTCTTGCTATCGAGGTTGTGTTTCGGCTGTTTGAAGCACTGAATCGGGAGAATGGACGCTATCGAGGAGATTTTCGGGTTGCTGTTTCAAAGGAAACTGCTCGAAAGCGTCGTGATGGAAATGCAGGCCCTTGGAGGGCTTATCAAGTCTTGTCGTTGCATCTTTGGTGTCTTAACCCTGCTGTCGCTTTTGAGGTAAGGAAATAATAAGAAATTGCAGCTTATTTACGTATTATTATTGTGTTCAGTTAACTAATGTAATTTTCTAATACAGTTTATAAAGAATAACGTGCACTCTGTTGTCCTCACTTCTGGAACACTGTCACCAATGCAGTCCTTTGAATCTGAACTTGGAACGCCTTTTCCATTGAAGCTGGAAGCAAGTCATGTGATTGAGAAAAAACAGGTAAGATGAAACAATGACACGCGAGTTATAAATGTTGTTAAACACGCTTTGGAACAATATTTATAATGTATTACTTTAAAATAGTGCTGGGCAGCTGTAGTTGGAACTGGACCGAATGGTGTTAATCTTAATGGAGCTTATGCTAACGCTTCAACTCTGGGTTACCAGGATGAACTGGGAGTAATTGTACTTCGTGTTTGCCGACAAATGCCGCACGGCGTGCTTTGCTTCTTTCCTTCCTATAACATGTTGGAAAATATGGTTACCCGATGGCAAACCACTGGAACGCTTAGAGGCATTGAAGAAGTCAAGGTGGTTGTAATGGAGCCGCGCTCAGGACCTGATGCGTTTCAGGAGGCTATGGACAACTTTTACGAGGCTGTTTCCCTGTCCACCAAAGGGGTAATGGTTAAATTAATGTTATGATAGAAAAATCTACTTCTGGTTTACGATTCTAATCATGTTATCCTTATTGTTTCAGTTGTCCAGACAAACCGGTGCACTCTTCCTCGCAGTCTGTCGCGGTAAAGTAAGCGAGGGCTTGGATTTTGCTGATAACAACGCTCGTGCTGTTATTTGTGTAAGTGGTACATTCTGGAATTACATATGTTAGTTACTTCAGAATTTCTTCAAAAAAATAACGCAATTTTTAAAAATGTTTAGGTGGGCATTCCGTTTCCGAACGTAAAGGATATGCAGGTTGGATTGAAACGGGACTACAATAGCAAAAACACAAGTCGAGGGCTGCTAAATGGTGGAGAATGGTATGAAATACAAGCGTTCAGGGCCCTGAACCAGGCTCTTGGGCGATGCATTCGTCATCGGAAGGACTGGGGAGCCATTTTGCTGGTTGATGACAGATACATCCGTACACCACGCTACGTCTCTTGTCTTTCGAAATGGATTCGTTCATCGGTAGTTTTCATAAAGTTTATGCACTAATATAGCTCTAATGTAGCAGTACTGCAGAAGTATTTGAATAAGTAATTTGTTTTCACTGTAGGTACAAAACTTCAACACTTGGACAGGGCTCGAGTCCAGCTTGCAACAATTCTGTGATGAAATGAAGGGTACGGAGCATCTAACGGCAAACGAGGATACTTTCCCGACTAAGTGTGACTGTGGATTTCTTTGCGAGCACGCAAAGGAGGTCGTCTGTGTGGGTGTTACGCTTGGTATGAACAAAGACGTAAAAGGTCAGCAAATAGCATCAGTATCAGGAAAAGAAAATTCTACCATTACTTCTGTGCCTTTTGCTAACAGCTATAGCAGCAGTGGGCACGACGATGCTGCTAATGATAATGCACATAATTCACACTCTGAGCAACATGTTAAGGTGAAAGATTTTTCTACGCCAGTCGCCAACAAGAGTCCAGCCCCAAACTTCAAATTACCTACTACACCACTAAGCATATTTTCCAGAAAGACTAACGCAGGTGCCAAACGAACTGAAAAGCCTAGTAATATGATTGCTTCCATGTTTGCAAAGCAAGTACAAAAAAACTCTACTCCAACCGGACCGGAGTTTAATCCAACTTAAATGTCTGTTGGTGTTGGTGAAATTGATGTACCTGAAAATGATTCCGAAACTAGCAAAAATCGTGTAAAACGGCCAAGAGAAAGAAAACTAAAACTGTAGAAGAGTTCCTATTTGTATATTTGGTTTCAATTTTAAACCGGTTTTTATTATATTACGCTTACATTTTAACCAACTTAACCTAACCTAACCTAAACGTTTTTACTATGAACTATACGCTTCTGTACAACTTCTGTAATTATAAAACTTTTTTAATGTGACAAGTTGTCATTACGATTGTGATTTTACGGACATAATAAATACAGAATTTTAAAATATGTAATGATATGATTCTAAAAATATGCTCCTTAATTTAAAAAATAATAATAAAGCATGGGAATTCTGAGCATCCTACGGTTCCCTCCTGTCAAAAGACTAAACCACTTTGAAATGCCAAAACTTGCACAAGCCATCTTTAAACATTCTAGACATCTGTCATCTTTTTAAATACAAACAGTTTTAACCGTTATTTTAACGACGACTAATGTTATGAAAAACGTACAGATTATTACACAATTTTACTTTCTTCTGCTTTCATCTTGATGTGAAGTGTGAACAACTCACAGCTCGCCTTTGGATGGAGAAGAGGCTACATATTTTTGTGGGTACATTGCATGATTGAGAAAAATGCGCTTTTTTAAGGGAACGGTGATATGCTGTTTCTGGCTGCTTGTTGTAGCTTTGATGCACGACTTGGCAGAAAAAATGATTGTTTGCTTTGTTGAATAACAGCAATCCATCTGAATTGGCTTGTAGTTGTAATTATGCAATGGGAAAAGCTTTAATCATGCCGATTATTAGTAAGCTTGTCTTACTACTAATTTTACATGGTCCATTTTTTGTTAGAACGATAACTCAATCCCAAAATTGATTTTTGGAATTCTGATTTCACCATAACCTTCATAATCATTAGGAGACAAAAATGACGAGAGCGATTTTTGAAATTCGAATTCTAAGGGTCAAAGGTCACGACGATTTCAAAATTTTACTATGTGACATATAGCATGCGACACATGATTCTAGATCAGTTTTTGACCAAACTAACGAATATGTATTCCAATTTCAAAAATTCGAAATCGTCTGACCGTTATTCGAATTTTAAATCTTGTGGACACGCTAACTCAATCCCAGAAATTACTTTTGAAATTCTGATTTCACCATAACCTTCATAATCTTTAGGAGACACAAATGACGAGAGGGATTTTTGAAATTCGAATTCTAAGGGTCAAAGGTCACGACGATTTCAAAATTTTACTATGTGACATATAGCATGCGACACATGATTCTAGATCAGTTTTTGACCAAACTAACGAATATGTATTCCAATTTCAAAAATTCGAAATCGTCTGACCGTTATTCGAATTTTAAATCTTGTGGACACGCTAACTCAATCCCAGAAATTACTTTTGAAATTCTGTTTTCACAAAAACATTCTTGATTACTAAGAGAAAAAAATGACGAGAGCAATTTTTGAAATTCGAATTCTAAGGGTCAAAGGTCACGACGATTTCAAAATTTTACTATGTGACATATAGCATACGACACATGATTCTAGATCAGTTTTTGACCAAACTAACGAATATGTACTCCAATTTCAAAAATTCGAAATCGTCTGACCGTTATTCGGATTTTAAATCTTGTGGACACGCTAAATCA
Organism: Entomobrya proxima; assembly: GCA_029691765.1. Taxonomy (NCBI): domain Eukaryota; kingdom Metazoa; phylum Arthropoda; class Collembola; order Entomobryomorpha; family Entomobryidae; genus Entomobrya; species Entomobrya proxima. The sequence goes on along the minus strand of CM056173.1, from coordinate 42,443,548 downwards.
ATCCCAGAAATTATTTTTGAAATTCTGTTTTCACAAAAACATTCCTGATTACTAAGAGAAGAAAATGACGAGAGCGATTTTTGAAATTCGAATTTTAAGGGTCAAAGGTCACGACGATTTCAAAAATTTACAAAGGGACATATAGCATGCGACACATGATTCTAGGTCAGTTTTTGACCAAATTAACGAATATGTTGTCAATTTGCCAAAATTCGAAATCGTCTGACCGTTATTCGAAGGTCAAGTTTTGTAAACACCATATCACTATTCCAGTGAATTTCTTTTGGAATTCTGTTAACTTAGAAAGGTTTCTGGTCACTGGAACCTGTGCAGGACGGAGCCCGATTTTTGAAATTCGACCTCTAAGGTCAAAGGTCACGGCGAATTTTTAAGTTCCTTAAGTGACCTATGGCATGCGACACATGATTATAGGTCAGTTTTTGACCAAATTAACGAATATGTTGTCAATTTGCCAAAATTCGAAATTGCTGGGCACTTACAGCCGCTCTAATTCTAAGCATAAAGGATGTTTTAATTATGGTATATATGAAATGAATTTGAAACTTCGGCAAGCTTACTGTCTACTACATGATTACCATGTTTTATTTGTTAATGAATCTCAAAAATTGAGTTTTTGTCCCAATAAGAACTGTTGTAGTTTAGTGATGATGTGCGTATGAAACTAGCATGCCGAAAAGTATACATTGAAATATTATTTGGAATTTATGAAGTAATCATACACAAGTGAAGTTAATTAATAAACGCTTATATTGTGAAATACACGGTTTATTAGCCACAGCAATGATAAGTACAAGTTTTCAGTAACAGTAATAACAGAAGTGTTCAAACTAAGATGAACAGGTGAAGAGAAGTGTAACATGACACATGACATGACTAAAAAGAAGGTGAAAAAATATCTGGGTTTTTAGCCATCATAATTTGAAGAGTATACAGTAAGCTTAAAAACAAGTGAAATTATAAGGTAGAGCAAGAAGTACACTAACATAAGTTTCTATTTACAAAATAACAAGTTTTAAGAGATAACTCTACATTATTAAAATGGTTATACATTATATCATATAGATAAAGCAACACTGATCATAATTATTATAAAAAAATATTTAAATATAAAGAATGGAAATGTAAAATACTTGTAAGATTTTAACAATAAATTATACAATATTCTCAATAACAAAAGGCGGAAAAATTGCAATTCTAGTTTAATATACTGGAACTAAATATTATATGATTTGCAGCATGCTAAATGATACATCATGTAAGCAATGCTTACTAAGCACTTAGGGTTAGCTATTAAAGAAATTTACAAGTAATAACTGAGAAAATAAGATGCTAAAATAAGATGTTATTTTGGAAGTGCCCACTAGTGTCGAATTCAGTCACCAGTCGTTGGATCATCGAGATTTACAAACAACAAATTTTTGCTTCATTTTTTCCATAACCCGCTCACTTATCTAGATTAACAAAAGCATGAAAACGCTATAGTGTGATTCGTCATAAGTTTTCACTAAACTAATGCGAAGCACTACATGTATATTAACTTACGTCAGGACATTCGCCAACAATTTCCAAAAGCGTTAGTTGCTTCATTCTCAGCAGACCATAGCGACATGTTATGTTTGAAAGTTGTATTTTCCGAGTTCTACTATTTCCGCTTGCAACCAACCGGAGTGTTTTCAAATCTGAAATATTAAAAACCAACCAATTGACCATGAATTGAATTGAACCAACCAATAAATTAACATTTTCTACCACTTACTTTTAAAAAATGGTGTAGGCCCCATGTTCATTTCCATGACCTTCTTCCGCTTCAATCGTAATCGTTTACGCCTTTTAACTTTGGGCACAGAAAATTCTGTCAAAATCTCGTCCAGATTGTCATCTTCCCCCACCAGCAGACACACTTCTTCCAAATGAAGGTTGATTGGCGTGATACACGCCAAAATATTCACTGCTCTAAAGGTAACTTTACGAAGCTCCGGGAACTGTCTTGTAGCCTGCGCAATCCTTAAAGGGCTCATATAACCACTAAAATGCAGCGTCGTCACTGTATTCACCGGTTCAACCCTGTTATTAGAAAAGATCTCCGCAGGGTCGGATGCATGCCATGTTGATACTGGGAAGGAGCATATTAATTTCCTTAATTTTGGAAACTGATCTCCGTATGAAATAGTAGAAAAAATGTTGGGAGTAGGGACCATTAATGTGTTAAGTTCTTTCATGCAAGGAAATTCCAGTGTTACGAGAGGATCCTCCTGTCTCATGGCCATGCAATTTATTCCCAGTTCTTCCAAATCTTTGATCTGAGACCGGAGTAGTAGTCTAAGGCCATCAACCATTGAATTTTTATAGTTGGCAAGGTCTAAACGTAAGAATTTAAGTTGTAGAACCAAATTACTTAATTTTATCAATTGCTCATTTGTTATCTTGCAGTCAAGATAGAGATGACTAATATTGCGACCATTTGGAGTATTCAAAATGGATATAAAGCTTGCCTGTATAAGCTTAGGAATATCTTCAATTGTATGCCCTCCGTCCACAGGGAAACGAATTGGCAGAGATTTTTCATATATCATTTTATCTATTGAATCGTGCCACAATTTGTTCACTCCTCTGCATTGTTTTAATTCCACAAGAGGCAGGAAAGGCAAGATTATATCCAAGATCTACAAATAGCATACAATGTTGCAAACCTAATTAATTCTCCCCATTCATTAATTATTTTAATTTTTCAAAATTGAAACAGTGTTTAAAATTACGTCATAGCAATTCAGCGCACACGTCGATAACTGAATGTCGTTCGTTTTATTCCTTAAGTTCCTTCGTTCATCTTGACCTCTAAACGATGCCGCAGTGGAGGCCATACTATTCATCATGTTTTACCTAACAAAGTAACACTACAGTCCTTCCCAATGACTTCAAATTCGTAATACCTCTATTAGGCCTTCAGTTGCCAAACTTCAGTAAGTTTTGAATATCTTCGGAAGATCAAACTAACTTTTTATATATAAAAGTAATCAAAACAAGTACAAATCTAAGTAATCTATCTGGCTAACTTGAAAATATATCTCAATGTCACTATCACTACCCAAAAAATGTGATGACATAGCTGTTTAATTACTATTTCTAGTACATTCGTAAGCAAACACAATGAGCCATTAAACCATTAATTAGCTATTGAAGATTAGCTAGCTAAAAATTGCAGAAATTTTGGTTGGAATGGTAAATACCTGGGTGTACATGTACGGATGGTCAATCCTCAACTTTGCGTTGTGGGCTGTGATCGTTAATCCTGCACTTTGCTACTCCAAATGTAACGTTGCGTAAGTTGTGTTTTAATATTAAAAATTGAACAATATACTAAATAGATGAATAATGAAACAAAAGATTTTTCTAAAATAATAAGAGGCTAGAATTTAGCATACAGTTCATTTGAACTAATTACAGAATAGAAAGCTGGCATTTGATCCGGAATCTTCCGAGGAGACAGGAAATGATGGCCCCGTTGCAGCACCACATGACCCAAATAGAACCCCTGTTCCCATTTATTGCTATCCCGACTGTGTTCACCTTGCAAATTATTGCAATTATAAATCTCGTATTGGCCTTTGTATAGGAAGAAGAAAAAAGGGAATGAATTTGTTCCTTCATTTCATGCAGTCATCTTGGATTCTAACGGTTAAATAAAATTGAATAAGTAAAGAAAATAACGTAGTTTTAATGTATGTGACTTAATAATTGCTATTACGGAACTGCGCTATGCTTAAGTATTTAATAAACCTTTCAGTTAGTGAAAAGAAAATCATATTGGGTTAACCTCATTATCAAGCTTACAAGAATAAAATCTCCCGAATAAATAATAGCAATATTATTCTATTTGAACTTTGACACACGGACTTCGGAATTGTTATTTTGGTAAAAAAACTGATTTAAAACCATATTTGTCACGATTAGCAGACGTTGGCAGGACAAACAATTAACTTGCTTGCCAAGTCGCAAGCGCAAGTTAACAAGCATGTTTTAGGTGAAAAACTTTTAAAATGACATAGTAATATGTAGTTCTGTATTCTGTAGTTATAGCATCCACGACATGGTGCATCTAAATATAATCTATAAATCTTCAGCCTTGCAAGAGCTTTTCAAAAGTTCTGATTGCAATCCCTTCAAAGTCATCTAGACTACCAAAAATGATCGCAATAAGTCACTTTATGCGACGCAGGAAAGCTATACTGCATCTAATGCAAAGCATTTTTATGATTTTTAATTGCTAAGGAAATTCGAAGTTCAGATCAGAAATGAAAATCTGCTATGTTGAATTCTTTGGGTATTCTTGCATTTTATGCTCTCATTCACCATCAACTATAAACCACTCTAATAGTTTTCCACATCAATTTGGGTTGGATAAGCCTAGAGCAATATTTCATGAGTAATGAGTAACTTTGTAGCGTGCGTGGAGTCTTTGTTCACTCGGCGTCCTTGCGTTATCTCCATTTGAACAGGGCACTGTGAGATTAGATGGGAAGCTTATATTATAATTATAATATTATTATTGCTCTGGTAGGCTCTTTTGTTTAAGTATCGGACATCGGACAAGCACTGTGAAAGGAATCATCTGCTTCCCAGTCATCATCATCATTTTCATTCTGGATCCATTTTTGAAAAATAAATTAATTGTAAACGTGGGTAGGTCCACGTGGTTTTGTTTACTGTAATTTTGTCCTCCGCCGAAGTTTTAAAGGGGGAGTGGAAATTGTTGGGGTGGTCGGCTAGTGAGTCACCGGTGCCAGTGATGACTTGACTAACTAAACAGATCTGCTATTAGTGATTAAGTGTCATTCAATTTTATTCCGGGGAGTGGTCGACCACCGATTAGCTATCTTTTTAATAGTGGGTTTTAAAAACTAGCTTGTTCGTTGACATAGGAAAGTGGAGAAGTGAACAGCACCTGACACCTGAATTAGAAGCTGTGTGTGGGCGAGGGAAGTCACCAGAAAGTCTAAGAGTTTTGGATTAATGCCGGAAGTGTATCGATAAGGACATTGTCAAGGGGACGAAGCAACGGGCTTGCTGCTAACTCCGACGTGACCAGTCACCAGAGTGTTGTCATTTTGTTTGCTAGGTTTCTCTGGTCAATCAATCAGCTACTGCTGCATTTGTGGTGTTTTTCTGATCGTCAATTGTCTTCCAGTGCGAAGCCGATTCCGCGACTCCCTCCCTCCATTTTCAACATAAAATTAAAGAGTAAGTGGTTTCTCCGCTAGTTCTTAGTCCATCTATTTAATTTTGTGATGTCCAATTAAATTAGATCGGTTAA
>CM056173.1:42371048-42438116 GCA_029691765.1 Entomobrya proxima | reverse complement strand
TGTAAGTTGTATTACTACTAACGTTGACGCATGTAAAGATGACAGACATTTCATTAAAAATGCCAAATATATTTATATTTTTGTTATCAATTGTTGGAAAATGATTTTATCGCACATTCGCACGTACGAATCAGTATATTATTATGAAAAGCATAGTATGTAGGTATTTCTAGTTACTTTTAATTTTCTGCAGAAAATCTGATGTACATATAAAAATGTGCAGTCATTTTAACTGTAACCAATTTTATTTTCCATACTGATATCTGGTCTATTCAACAGACTCTGTTGCACAAAGGATACAACTCTAGCTTAAAAAGTACAGTTGACTGATCATGATGATCATGGACCTCCTCTAAACGACAAAACATACGTGGTATCCACATTTATGGACCGTGGACTGAGACTAAAAATGCTATGATATTTTGATCGAAGTTTGTTTCTTGGACAATTATCAATATCAATTGTCAGTCTTTGTATTACATTTATCTGTGTTGAAAGGCAGATAGGGTAGTCATAATTATGTATTTTGCTCTAAAAAACGAACTTAAAGAATGAACAATGAACATGACGCGTGTATGAAATGAATAGAGAGACACACACAAGGCGAGGGCGAGAGTAAGAGAAACAGAAAGAGAGACACTTGAAGCTTCGTCTTGGTTCTTGGTGTCGCTGTTTGTGACGTTCCGTATGCGTTTGAATTTGCCTGCTAGCAGCTCTGTGCCCTGCTACTCGTCTTAGTGGTCCAGTTCGCAGCTCTGCACTTCTGCTTCTTCACTTGGCTAAAAATTCACTTGGCTAAAAATTTGTGAACAGGTGAGCAATGAGCAAATTAATTCCAGTTTTACCGTTAAATTGACCGTTAGCAAGAAAAACTGTCATCTTTCAGTGTAAGAATGTAAAACTTTATTTAATTTATTTCCTTTTAAGCCCCCTCCTACTTAATCAACTTATTAGCCCAAATAGCAGAAGGAAGTAGTTTCAGTAATAAAACAAACTTTTATGCAATGCTGGTGTTATCTTTTTAGAGAAAATAGTTGAGAAATGAGTCGCAAGCCACCAAAATTAGTTCCCATGGAGGGACGAAGTATTGGAACGGGGACAGGGGGGACGTCTCCTTCCGGTCCTCCACCACCGCTAAGCAGAGCTAGTGCACCGAGTATGCCCAGAAGACCTTCCCTGTCTAGAAACTCTTTAAATTGCAATGGAAATAATTCCGGCGAAAGACCGAGACTTCATCGAAAAATATCCCTGGCTGGAGCTGAAGTTCCCAGGCTGAATAAAGAACCACTAAACACATCCTTGTCATCTATATCTCCGAACGAGGACAAAACTATGCCTGCGCTAGTGGCTTGTGAGACGCCACCGATAAAGAAGGAAGCTAATCCGGAAAAGTTGGAACAGGATGCACTTTCAATGACAGGCAGAATTTCTGTTTTCGAGAGAGGCATGAAATTGGAGGTTTATGACTGTAGGAGTGGCATCTGGTACCCTGCGAAAGTTAGGAAGGTTGATCTGAATAACCAGCGAATCCTTGCACACTATTCCAATTGGTCATCCAGATACGATGAGTGGATTAGCATGAAAAGTAGTCGTGTGCGAACTCCCTCCACTCCAAAATTGCCTGTACTCGAACCGGAAGTAGAAAGTTCAACTTCAACGGCACCCCCTCAAACTGGTTCCAATCGTCCGCCTGAATTTGTATTTGATCCACCTTCGGGAGATTTAGGAAAAAGAAAACGAACAGTTCGTGATTATTCCGCATTGGTGAAGGGTAGGCAGGGCCGGAGGACACCTCAGATGAAGGGACCACGATCGGAGGGGTGCAGTATAGCTAACAGTCGTCATTCGTCGACTTCAACGACATCGTCGACACCTATAACCTCTCGACGTAGAAGGTCTTTAAGTTCGCAACAATTAGGTGTACATCCTCCAGTAGTCGACCCAGATGTACCCAATGAAACGAAGGCAGACTCCGGATTTGTAGATGAACAGGGCAAGTCAATAGTAATAGAACAAAATGCTACAGACGGGTTTTGGAAGTGCCCCCTAAACAACTGCGGAAAGAACTTTAGGAAGGATTCGTTTTTGAAAATGCATTTTAAGCATTATCATCCCGAACTAAGAGTTGCGGATGCCAGGGGAATAGCAAATGTTGTACAAATGGCTCAAGCAAGAACCGCTTTTGATGTCATGGCAACTGTTGGACACGGACACATAAAACCAATCAAGGTGGAAAGAATGTCTAATGTAACATGTTCTTCAGAGATTCGCAATAAACGATTACGTGCTCCTAGCTCAACTAGGAGATTTCTTTCGACATCCTACACTCCATCACCATCTGTGGATCCATTTTCTATTGAAGGTTCTTCTCGATTAAGTGGTGATCCTGTTTTAGTACCTTCCAATGCCGATGGAGAGCCTCAACTTATTAGCAGCAAAAGAATAAAGGACCGTCGGTCGAAGGCACAAATCCGACGAGGATTAATGAGTGGTAATATCAGAAGAGTTGGGTGTGGAACTAATTCAACCACATTGTTCTTGAAGAAGCGAATGCACCTTCGTAGGTGTATGGGCAAACGTGGAAGTAGACAGAAAAGAAAAAGTATTCTGAGTAGAATATCAAGTGGCAGAATGAGAGTTATATTGGAAGCATTGAATCAACGGTCTATTAGAAGACAGCGCTTTCGTGCTTCCCGAAGATACCGAGAAATGAAAATTGACGTTATTAACTGTGTGTGTAGTAGCAAAACTGAATTTGGACTTATGATTCAGGTAACTCTCGTTTTTGTAATATTTTTTTTTAAATGTTGCAATAAAGCATGATGAATAACATGTATAACTTGTTATGTTGGTATAGTGCGAATTGTGCCTGTGTTGGCAACATGGTAGCTGCTTCAACGTACAAAGTAATTCCCAACTTCCGGATTTCTATGCTTGTCAATCGTGTTCGGAACCGAAAAAAGTAAGACTTTCTCGGAAATACGAATGGGCAGAATCTGAATTTTACAGACTAGGCAAATTACCATCGTAAGTGTGATTATTACAACTTTTGGATTTTTCATAGTTATCATTACGATCCAGTAATGTTCATTGTATTTGAAGTAATAATTTTGTCTTGTTCACAGGCTTCCTGGCGCACCAGCCTTTTCGAAAGAGGACGCACGAATCATGAAGATGTGTACAAATCTTTCTTCAAATCTGATGGAGACCTTTTCCATGATCAAGGGTTTGAAGTTAAAGGAAAGAATTTGCTTTGCTCAACCTGAGCATGCACAGTTGCACGAGTGGAGCACCGAACGAGCACCTCCTCAAGAAGAAATTCAAAGGGATCGATTCAACAAGCATTTCAAACCTGTTTTAAGAAGGCTTCTCCTGAAAAATAAATCTGATTCATCCTATCATACTAAACTGAAGGAACTTGCGGAAGCAAGAATGAAACTGAGAAAGTACTCAGATGCGGTGGAATTAGCTAGGTCTACTTTGAAGAAGAAATTGGGTTGTCAAGCAGCGGCGTTTTTGGATCATATTTGTGATAAAGTGCTCAACGATATGGTCAGAACACGAACTGAAGACCCAGGATGCGTAAGAAGAGAAAACTTTGACATAAGAAAACGGTCCCTTGCAGAACAGGCTTATCAACGGTTACGGAGTGTAGTAAAGGGAATGCGGAGGGACGCATCATTAAATATGAAAGATTATACCTTTCTGAAAAAGTATCTGAGGGAGAAAAGGACGTTAGAAGCAACCATTGCTATAACCTTAACGCGGATGTCAAATGAGTTCCCTGACGATTGGAAAAATTTAATGAAGATAGCACGCTTGTTCGTAGACGAAAATAGAGAAGAAGCATACGAGGAAACCAAAATAAAATGGATTACAAACGTCATCGTCACCTATAACACCCTAAGAATTTTGCTTAGGCAGATCTACACTGAGCAGAATTCTCAAACTCAACGCAACATTTGCACAGAGTTTGACAAGACGAATATTAGACTTTTCGATCTTTTTAGTATTGGACTAGCAGAGGAAAAAGTGGAAATTAAGAAACAACGTGAAACGAGGAATCTGGGAAAACGAGTTCGTGGACTAGAAACTTTCGAAATGCTTGGCCAGTCTGCCCCTTCCGATGCTACCAAACCCAACAAAGACCCTAGCACCAAACGTACTACTGAGGTTGAGGAAGCTCGAAAAGAAATTTTGAAACGCTTGGGCACTTCAACGAAGCCTTTAACAAACAAGGATGTGGATGAATTGCACACTACTCCCTCCGACACCAAACAACTAGACGATGAAGCTGATACTAGCAAGAACAATTGCAGCAATTCAGGTATAACAGTTTCATAAAGCATCATTGACTTGAATGACAACATAAAATATGCTAATGCTGAGTGATATACCCAATCTGCAGATTCTATCCTGGCACGAAAAACAGATGGACACATTGTGATCAATCAAAACGTCCGTTTGCTTGACGAAATTTATTATACGGGTTATATCTCTGAAGATGAGTGCCCGGAAGAAAATCTATCTTCAGAATTCCTGAATGTAAAGCCAGAACTACACGAATCAGCAACTTACACCGGGTAATTCATTTTAATACAAATCTATACCATGTAAATATTGTACACATAATGTACAAATTGAACAGTACTAAAATGAGTGAAGGATATACAAACGATTTTAAAAATCCTCTTTTAGAATAAACCCAGTTCCAGCGGATTCTAGAATTACACCTGAGGTATGTAGAAAAAATCTAGCTCGAGATATTTTGTTACAACAACAACAAATTGATGTATATCTGGACAAAATTGAAGGGAAAATAATCGGTAAGTTGATTCATAAACTGTTAGGTCAATATGAAATCGTATGTGTAAGCAGGAATGAAAATTATAAATGATGCCTTGTATTCTTACTCAGAATTATCAAGTCAGAGCAAGCATGGAGAAGCAGTTAAGAGTATGAAGCCCGCAGAACTGTCAGCGCAAAAGACAAGGATGCTTCAGTCCCTGGACCTGGTGTCGCGACTGTGTAAGACTGTAGTTGGCGAGAATGAGGCCGTGGAGCCAACGATAAGTAATGACTCTGATACGGAAACCGACGAAGAACATTGGTGATGATGAATTTTACAATGTTATTGATTAATAGCGCATACGTATATCGAGTTTTTAAATCAAATTGTCTGGTACCGGGTTTGTATATCAAACATTTTTATGAAAATTAAATTCTCAAATGTAAGCATAAACGATTTCGAGTAATACTATATTGTTTAGGAGATTTTTTATTACTGATATGGTATCATCAACTACTAATTGTCAAAACTGGCCGACATTTTAAGGTATATATTCAGCAAACTATCAATAAGTTGAGTCAGAAGTGTGATTGTCGCCGTTTAAATAGTTTTACGTGATGAGTTCCTACTTTATTAATTGATTTGGCAACTTTCCAAAAATTATCAAGTGATTTCAGGGAATAAGCTAAGCACGCATTGTGTTTTGTAACAAACTAACCATCCAACCAAAACAATGAAGTATTGTAAAGCGTAATATAATTTTAATTTATTTTATTGAGAAATCATAGTAATACATAATACCCAATGCATACAAAGCAATGCCTACAATGCACACAAAGTTTGAGACATTTTAAAAGAGAATGAGGATGGTCAATGAGTACGAACCTCGAAATTCCTTCACATTTTTTGCATAACTTTCACCAATCTTTATTAACGTAAACATGATTATATTACAATATTATAAATAGCTACGCTACCATAATGCATTTGATACATTAAAAATAGGTTAATTGATTCAAGTATAAAAGCCAGTATGTTAACTTTTACGAGTATTATAATGACGAATTAGATTCTTTCTTCCAAATGGGTTGTCTAAAACATGGTTTGATGCTAAAGCTGTTTGCTGAACCCTCCAAATAAATGGCTTATCATTATTAAGCATAAATGGAAGCATGCTAGTTGTAGTTCCTGAAACCACGGGTGCTGCAAATTCATTCTCCGAAAAATTACGAAGCATATTACTGTGCTGCCAACGCTCCCGGTTTGCCAATAGTACAAACTCAAATATTGCTAATGTGATAGCAAATCCGCCTCCAATAAGTAGAATTAAAAATGCGGATCCGGTTTCATGTAAACTAATTGCTGTAAACGCATCGCTTCCCGTTCTGGCACCACAGGTGGAAGTAGTGCCCCACCATTTTTTGAAAGTTCTTCGCATAAGTCCGGTTTCTCGGATTTTGGAAAGTCTACAAATGCAAAAGTGTCGTTTATTTCAAAATTTAAAAGCTTTCATAATATGAAATGCTATATTTGCTGCTTACTTGTGAGAAATTGTTGCAGCGTATGGTAAACCCTTTTGATAACCCATATACCCAAAACCCGGAAAGTACTTCCCAGGTAACCAGGCAAAGGAGCAGTTACCTTTCACCATAAATGTTGGAATGGATTCGCTAGTAAAAAATATGTATCGTTCTTTGTACACTTTTGCAATTCCATCGGGAAACCCGTTCACTAGTACTGAAGAGTCTTCCTGAAGACGCTTCCACAATAATGTCATCTCTTGGGACTTTGACTCCTAAAAAGTTATCGTTATGATCTTGTACTTTCTCCTCGTAAAATAAACATTATACGCAAAACCAGTGCAAACTAGTTTAGCTTGTGCTTAGGTATTTCATACCTTAACCTTCTCCAAGAAAGAGGAACCTTTCACCAGTCCAACTTTCCACGACCGACTTCTCACCGCTTCGGTTAAATCCTTTACCGGGAGTTTATCCGTGTCCGCTGCCAAGAAAGACGTTAGCCGAGCCGTGTAGCATGCAAAAATGAACACGGCAAGCATCCAAAACGTGCCACTTGCAATACGAAACGGTGTAACGCGAATGGTGGAGTGCTCGCTTTGCCCTATAAGAATTGGTCAGGCGTGGCGAATTGCAACAATATATTGCATGTAAATATCACGTTTAGAACGTGCAAACAAAGCCTTTTGTGAAAGCGTGTTTAGTTTATCGATTGCTAACCTTGCAGTAAAAAGCAAGTAGACAGTAACCACATTGACTCTCCAGGAGTTGCCTTGAACAGTTGAAAGCTGGTAAATACTATCAATGTTATCGTTCCCAGACATATCAGCAGCAGAATGGTAACCCATACTTTCCATTCAAAAGGTCTGATGAATGCGTCCAGTTTCAATTCTGCAGACTGCCAGTCTCGCCGAATGAGGAGTCTGGTCTAATGACAATTTAAACTTTTTTGAGAATAGTTATTTTTAAAGAAAAAATACATAAAATAAGCTATTATTCATTTTACCGAGCTGTATTCAACGGGAGGTGCAAACTCCATCACTGACAATCTGCTTTTTGTAAGGCTAAATGACATCAATGCAATGTCCGCTTCCTAATTTATGAATCAGCTAATGTTTAGCATAATATTTGAAATGCGTTTCGTTTTTACTTTGAATAGCTGGCTTACGTTTCTTTGAAGCATACCCACCATCCCTGACCAGTTACCTTGACCATCGCTATCACCGAATTTTCCATCACTTGGGGTTAAAATTTGGTATCTTGATAAGCATACATACACATAACTTATTAGCTTGTATTATCTGATTTCGAACTAGAGTGGTTTTTCGATTTACTTGAAATTTAAAACCAAGCTGAGCAACTCCAAAAGATCTGGCAAGTAACCTGTGGCAGTTAAAGGCAATGATGAAAATTCAGGCTGATTGAGGTTGACAACCGGTGGTCCCTAAATTAAGATCATGATCATATCAAGTTATAAAAAAAGCGGAAGAGCAACACAGGCCTCAGACAGCCTATGTACTAATGTACTAAATTGATTAAACTAGTGGTCAAAAGTCACGTACAGAGACAGTTGTCACTCTGAGTAATTGACTCTGAAAGTTCTCAAGCCCCGTTTCTTTGGCAGCATCAATTTGTAATCCCTCGGCAGCACTCCAGGTGCCTATTCTTTGGAACAGTGGAGAGCTCGAGGTAGCAAAACCATAAACCCTGTAAAGTTCCAACGTATCATTTTGCACCAGTCTTGCCAAAGTCCATCTATAGTTTACCAACGAGTTTGGCTGTGCGCTTTTGATAATTTCTTCCACAGTTTGATTTCTAGTTAGCAATAAAACCTTCTTGGTTTTTACTAGCAGCCTTGAATCAATAGATGATCTGTTGTCTTCCCCGAGTTTACTCTTTAAAAAGAAATCTGCAACTATAATGGGTTGTCTAAGGGCAGTCTTTATAACTTCCGGGGTTTGTGTTTCATTGTAGCAATCAAGCTTTGTCAGAGTTGCTTCGGACAGCAACACTGATACAGTGAAATATTGGCAAAGTGTCAAGCTAACTTGTTGAGGCACAATCACTGACGCGCGATACCACTCCTTTTCAATCGCATAGTCGGTCAGGAATGTTTGATAGAGTGTCATCAATTTAGACAATTCCGGGCTTATACCACTCCAAATCCCGCCCACGCCACGGAATCCGCTGGGTTTTGGAGTTGGTTTGGGTAATGGCACAATTTGACGAATAAAACGGTGAACAACTAAATCCGAACTATTTGGTGGCATCATCGTTGGCGGCCCTGATTTTGTAGGAAGATCAAAAGAATTAGCCTCCACATTTGCTTCTGTTGTTTTTGGCCAAGACTGCTCCACCTCCAACATTCGGCGTTGCTGATTTTTGAATAATGATGTTGTTTCACTTGTTTCATAATAAATACCCTTACTACTTGGATGAGTAGATGATGATGACGATTGTCTAAAATATCCTGTTTCAATTTCCCCATTTCCATTTCCCCCGTAGCTTCCGCACACAGTCAAAAGGATGAAAACCGTTTGTAAGAAAATGCCATTTTTATGTCCGGAAGTTAGCAAAAAATCGGGAAAAATTGTACAACAGCAACTTTCTTCCCTTGTCGATGAGTTAGCACGAAATGAACGTTTTTTGGCGTTTGCAATGAAAAAGTTGCTGAGGAATGAATAATAATGATACATTTCGAAAGAGTTTTTTGTCTAGACGCTTTCATTGTTTATTGAATGCGGCTCTGTTTGAAACTGACGAAGGAAACAGTTCATCCTTTCGCCAAAAAATAATGACATGCTTCATTTGTGTGCGTGTGCTTGTGCTTCCTTGTCAAATGCCCGTTGTTCACTGAATCACAACCAAGTTTATAAAACCACGCGTACTTACACACTGTTACACACACAACGCTGCGCTGTCCAAAAAATTTCCGATAATATCAATAAGGGATTTCATAAGACGGGAAATAAAAAGCTTGTTTTTCTGCAAAAATATAATTCACTTTTCCAAGGAAAATCTACCATGTAATTTGATAGTGCATTGTAGTTTCTTGTGAGTACCTACCTGCCTGCAAGCACAAACCGACTGAATGATGATAACACTTCTGTCCGCCGTTTTTTCTTTGAAACTTTGCCAAGCTTTTTATTACAGCGCGTGCAATGTTCAATGTATTATTTCCCCGATTGGATTACTAAGCTGCTACTAGAAAATGAGATGCTATTAAGCTTCATAGAGCTTGTTAATAATTCACAACCTACTTTTTTCCTTTGTTAGCCGCAGTCACTGACTCTTTCGACAATGGAGTCTAATTTCAGTCATTTTATATTGTTGATTGAACAAACTAAGAAATGTTGCGTGGGTCTTATATTCCGTGGTTATATACACCTGCCGACAATCGATGAATAACAAAAAAGCATTTTTATTTAAGCTTTCAGGGAGAAATGGGAGAATGACGAAGGAGAAAATTGGTTTTCTTAAGTAAAGACGCATTTTGGGTCAGTTTTTTTTCAGAATGATGGCTCAATGGCAAATGAGTTTATAAGAAAAATAAAAACAAACTTTTTTGGAATGTCCTTTCACTCGTCGTGTGTCATCGTAATCGTGGTGGATGACACTAGCCTTGTCAAAGCGCAACTTACCTTTCACGTGGACAAAAGACGGGATAAAGGTTAACGAAAAATTCATTACAAAGTGCATGCTTATTGCAGGTTCAAGACAAATGGCCATGTGGAGTTTTATTTCAATGCTGATGATGATAGCTGTCAATGTCAGAACGCGTGCTAATATAGTTGGCATCAATTTTTTTGTCACGCTTGTTATGCATGTTTGCTTGTAAGTCCAGGTCCATAAAGACAGGTTTTTTGGCTAAACTCACAGAAAATACTTTATATATTTTTTTATATATTTCATTTATTAAAAACATTTCACAACAAAAAATAACAATCAACGGTTGATAAGTAATAACATTTTATTATTTTGGAAACTCTTAACCACCTTTCCATTATGTCAATAGGCTTATTTCATTCTAATAGACTATAAATATGTACTTCTACTAAAAATTCATTTTCAACTGAGAAATAGCTAAAAACAGAATTTTATTGTTATGGTCATGTTGCCATATATATTAGCAATGTGTATATATAACTATCATACAATTAGTAGCATTTTCCTTTATATTCGTTTTGTCTAAACTACTGCCAAATTAAGACTTTTCTCTGTGTGAGCTATTCTTTCTAAAAGGTTACTTAAGTAGTATTTTAGCTACATGGATGTATACTCGTCAAAATTAGCGTAATACAGCTAAGGTACTTTTACACTTACCTTTTAAATTCATTGGCGATTGCCTTAATTAATTTTGTATAGTATATTATTACATAACATTCATTTTTTAAGCTACATAAGTAGGTTACAAGTTCTAGAAGCTGTTGTGAACACAAAAATTCCAACAATAATTAGGTTTTTTACACTTTTGACAATTTACATTTTTATTTGATTAAGCCGCATATTGATCGTTTTATTTTAGAAATTCGTTTCATAAGTACAATTATGTACACGCAGTTGTCCAAAAAAGAATAATTTTTGAAGATTAAAAATTTTCATAAAATTAGCAACTTAAAAACTAATGGCAGTACATAAATGATAAACAACTTAATAGAAATATAGTTGCAGTTCTGACTGCATTGCAATAATAAATGTACAACTTGTTAGCGAACAACAAAAATCAGTATAATATTCATGTTTTAAGAACTTGTACACAAAAAACATTGTGCTTCATCGTAACATTTTTTTGTTGAAAATTTTCAATTCAGTCTCACTTTTCCACTCGATGAAAAAGCAAAAAGTTAAGTTTTTTCATGAAATCTCAAGATCCTTTTCCGAATAAAAAAAGCTCCTTGTTGTAAGTAGTACACACTTCAGTGCATAGTTTATCAATTAAAATATTAATTACAAACTCAAACTTTTAAAATATAAACCTACACACGTACACATATAAAATGACTTTATAAAATCACAGAAAATCAGAAGAAATATATTCCACAAATAAAAAAATGCATGAAAAACAAAAAAGTAAAAGTCTGTGATAATAAAAAAACAGAAATCAATCAATCAGCATCAATAATATATTTACTAAAATTTTACACGTTAATATTTAAAGCATTTTATTGACAACAAATACATATTAAAGCCGTGTGATGACACTTCCAAATTGTATACCTTGTTTGCAGTTTACAGATATGTACAGGATAAGCATTAGAAGTTTGAAAAGAAGCCTGTGCAATAGTTTACATAATGTTTTTATAATACACTTGGAATGGCGTTTCTTACCAGCTATTTTTGGAAAGAATGAAACGTGTACAAAGAAAACAATTATTTATTAAAAGAAACGCATAAAAAAGGGCAAAGCTTTTTGGGAAAGCTTGGTTAACCATAAAAATGGCCAAATAAGTTGTCCTGTAATAAACTGATTTACAAATTTCTACGTATAAAAACGCGCAGTTTCTAGGGAAGTATTGAATTCATTAAAAAGGATGGCCATTTACAATACTCGAATATTTTTGGAGCATGTAAACCTATTGAAATTGCTCACGACAAGCTATTTAAATTTTTACTGCTTTCTTAAATTTATTTCCGTTTTTGCCTTCATGGTGCGTTAAACCAAGTGCTAAACAATATTTTTGTGACCTTACTTGAGAAGGAGAGCGATGCAAATACTTACAAGGATGTTTATGACAAAGCATGAATCACAGTTGGGAATAGTCGTTCCCGTTGATGAACTGTCATGATGATGATGGTT
This sequence comes from Entomobrya proxima, assembly GCA_029691765.1. Classification (NCBI taxonomy): domain Eukaryota; kingdom Metazoa; phylum Arthropoda; class Collembola; order Entomobryomorpha; family Entomobryidae; genus Entomobrya; species Entomobrya proxima. Next base: position 42,426,013 of record CM056173.1, on the reverse strand, counting down.
GGAGCCTCCTACTTTTGTCGCGTCGACCTTTTGGTCACCTGTGGAGGTTCGTTTGGTTGCACTGCCACTCACATCTGCTCCCTCCAACGCTGCCGTGGCTTGTGGCTCATTCAAGCTTGAAGAAAGTGGATGATGATGATGATGAGCGCCTGAACCTGCACCCGGGTTTTCCTCTGAAGACATGCCATGATGATCCCGCTGATGACTCTCGTTATTCGTATCCCAGTCCGCGGAAGGTTTATGTTTGTGACTTTGGTCGTAAACACGTTCATCTGCTAATTTGGGGTGTTGTTGTTGGTGGTGATGCGTCGAGTACGGTGTGTCATAAGCAGAGTGCTGTGAAGTGTGACGATGGCCACCATCGGTTTCATCATGCGTTTTACGGGCATTCTTGTCACGCCCATTATCCATCTCATCCTCGGCTTCATTACAATTCAAATCTTTGGCTGTAAGGTTTAGAATGTACTTTTCGCTTTCAAATGCATACGTTGTTGTTTCCTCGGTAAGGATTTTAATGTCCGAATGGAGGAGAGTGGAGGAGGGTGCTGCCACAGCGGCATCTTGCTTGCTTGGGCTTTCAAACAAATTGCAAGTGACAGTTTCAAGGTGATTCTTGAGATAGGTACTTTCCGTGGCGTTATGCATTTCCTGCACCCACAAAATGTGACAGTCGCACATAAACCGATTTCCTAAAGGGAAGAAAGCAAAGTATTGACAAAAATTGAATTTAAATGAATCATACAACTTTACATTGGCGGATTGAATACATAGAACAGAATGATTGCTCACCAGTAAGGTATAACTGCATGTTGTCATTCTTCAGGTTTTTGTAAATGGGCTTGGCAACTGCTTCTGGAAGAGCTTCCAACTCGTTGTTCTTCAGGTCCAGGAAAAACATAAGTCCCAAGTGGGAAAATGTGGCTGGCTGTAATCGGATTATTTTGTTGTCCCGGAGGTTGAGTCTCAGAAGCTTGGTCAATCCCTCAAAAGCCGTTGAACTGACTTCCTTGATCATGTTCTCACTCAGATCCAGATCCTGTAAACGTGGCATTTCCGCAAAAACGTGATCCCCAATGTACTCAATCACATTCCCGTGCAAGTCCAGATTTGCCAGATTTTGCAATCCTGAAAACGTTTCCCGTGTAATCACTGACACACGGTTATCCCTTAGGCTCAAATCCTTCAAACTTCTCAAGTCCCTTAGTGCGTTGTCATGAACAATCTGAATTCCATTTTTCATCAGCCACAGCTCCCGCAGCTTGGGTAGGTTGACAAAAACATGACGGTTGATTTCCGTTAGATTATTATTGTTCAGCTTGATCACTGTGAGATTCACCAAGTTGGCAATGGCGTGGGAGGACAATGTATGGATGTTGTTGTCATGCATGTCAATATCAGACAGGCTTGTGGAATTATTAAAAGCCCAGCTTGGAATGCTACTGACTGCGGTGGATTTGATGGTAAAGTAATTAAGACTCATAATTCCAGTGAAAACCATGGGAGGGGGAAATTCGTTCAAAGCCAGTAACGGTCTGTTCATAATCTCAACGTCATAAGCGCGGTGAAGCAGAGACAGAGAAGCCCATTCCCGGGGGCTGGGATTTCGTTGAAAGCCGCATTTTACAGTTTCCACGGTACTCAAGTCCACTGGGTCGTCATCCGGACCACAGAAGCAGTATCCGGAAGCATTTTCCTGCATGTTAAGCCGACATGGATTGAGGTCATCGAGATGTTGCTGGTAAAAGTCCTCGTTAATGGACACTTCCAGCGCACTTGTTACACTCACAAGTAGCACTACAAGCAACGCTGGAGTGACTTTGTTGCTGCGGATGAGATTAGTGGCCATTTTGATGACACAAGTGGGGTAATACTGGAATACTCGTAATATTTTTTTGTAGCAGTCACTCTAACAGTCCGTTAGTATGGCTTCTGAAAAACCAAAGAGAAAAGGAGAAATTTCATAAGTTTGCAAAATTGATATGGCTTTAGGCACTTGTTCAGCAGAGAGCTGTGCTGCTACTTAATTGCTTGCTCAAGACGAAATGGAATGAAAATGCGCGTGGGATGCGGGACGCTGCTACTGAGACGACGTTCCTTTTCGCAGAAAAAATATGGTTCATAAAGTTTCACCCTTTTTTAAATGCTTATGTAACCCGCTGTTGCACTCATAAAATAGAATTGTTATACGCTAAAATATTTTTCATTAAGTGGATTTTGCAAAAAAAAACTGTGCATGTAACATGATCAGTACAACGTTATGGTGTATTATGAGGCGGTGTATGACTAATTTCGGTAAAATTAGTATTTTTATAGCCTTTTCGGGTGCACATATGAGAACGTCATGTACTTTTGGAAACATTTTTTTGAATGGCCTTTGTGCAGCCTGCACTTTACCAACTGCTTTGTAGTTAGTATCCTGTTCCGATATTCAATTTTTACAACGGCTTGTTTTACAATATTTTTTTCTGCAACAAAATGTGCGCATACTCTTAAAAAATGTTTGAAAAATATTCAAAGAAAAGTATTTGTATGCTTTTAGAACACGTTTTAGGTGGTACATTGTACATTATGCATGCATAATAATATTATATTCACAATTTTTACGAGAGTGAATTGCAAGCTTGTTGCAACCAAACTTGAAAAGTTTTATGGACATGAAGCAAACTACTTTGCAAATGATGGCCATTATAAGTACGAAAGTTTGTGGATAAGCACTGCACTGCTGACAACAGGCTTCTATGATATGATGATACGATGAGGAAGGAAATGCTACAAAAATGACAACAACGAAAAACTTTTCACACGGTTAGCTTTTATGATCCTACGCAAGAAGCAACAATGTTGCCTTTTTGCCACATGGCATGCATGACGGTTTCCATGTTTGTGTAAATGCCTACGTAAAAATAAGCGTCCGTTTTAATTGCTTGATAAACAAGGAAAAAACAAGCGTTTGCCAGTACAAATATTGTGAAATGTCAGCATCATCTCGTTTCACAGAGATTTTGAGCATAGTTCATTGGTGGCTATTTTAGAGCATTTTTATGCTCTTCACGGGTCATATAATTATGTACTGAGAGATGAAAACTAGGAATTGAGCTTGTGTGTGCGGGTGTTCTCCCAAGAATTTGGTTGAATAACTATAATAATCCCAATTTAATTATTGGTAGAACCAGTTAATCTAGATAAGCCTTTCTTAATCTAGTTCTGTCCCAGATTATCTAGTTAAATAGCACGCAGGACACTATTATGATGATGCTCAAATGCTAATAGCTTGTCGTTACATCAGTTACATGTCTTGTGAATCATTCGAAACTACTTCGTGTCCAAAGAAAACATGTACAACAAGTATTGGTACTGCTACTAGTAGACAAATTGAAAGGAGAAACTCTACAATTCGGGTTTTCTTGTCATGCCCATAACAAAGCAATAAAACGGATGATAGAAAACAAAGTTTCTTTTGTCGCTTGCTGTGATGCCGCCGCCCAGTTCTCATGGTCGTTACTGATATCCTCTCTTTTCTCTTTGAAAACTGTACGGGAACCAGGGTATATGTTGCAGTAACTGAATTGCAAAAGTACATAAATAGCATCGTAAATCTTTCTTCTTTTTCTAAAAAGAACGCTCCATTGTGGCAGCCTTGGATTGGATGTGTGTACCCTTTAAAAACTGCGTGCCTGTCATCATTTATTTTGGCAAGCGTGTCAAAATATCTCATTCTCCCTGTCAGACACACACATACAGTTTGCTACTAAAAAATCGAAAATGCGTTGGGAAAACGCTTCGTATTTTATCCATTTTTGCTTTTATAGCAGTTAAAACACTAACGGTGTTCATCACTGGTGTCTTCTAACACGCAGTAAAACTGCCAACGTTTTTTTGTACCTGCTGCTGCTTGAGTTAGTTGGCTGGACTTGGACTGGGAAGTTGATAAGCTGAGGCCAAAAAGCATTCTAGAAGCTTTGCAAAAAAACCCAATAATATGTAGTAATAGCAGTAATAATAGCGACGTTGGTGGTATAAACATGAATATCTGTCAGATTGGCCAATGCCGGCTATTTAATAGGCTAGAGAAAGGAAAAACCTGTGCGTGATCAAGTTAAGTTTAACAAGAAGAAAAATGGAGGACATGTATCGCATCACAACAGCAACAACATTGCCTTGTCATGATAAATGTCTGGTCTGCTCATCGCCAGATCACTACCCCGGCGAAAAATATGATCGCAATCAATAAAACATTATCGTTTCTACATTATCCATCATTTTCAGAGTCATCCTTCATATACATTGCTATTTTTTTCTCTCTTCCTCGACCTGATCCGCTTTTAAAATACTTATTCGGCTAATGAAATAGATACCTAATTTAAATACTAACCTGATTACTTTGAAATAAGCACAAGGACATGGTAATACATTTTATCATGTTTCTAGGAAAAAATATCATCGAGAAGGCTGGAGGCTATGTAGGTGGTTGAATAGCAAGAGGATTTTCATTTGATTGAACGAAAATAAATAGATGAAATGATAACAAAAACTCTGGCTTGTATTCTATGGACATCTACCTACATGTAGCTTTTCTTCCTTTTGCCAACACCTTGCCAAGTTTATTGCTTTTTTCGGGAAGCCCACTCACATTTGAAATCCGACTTGTTCAGTACACTACACGCCATTTATTACTGCTTTGGATTATTTTTCCCTGAACAAAGCCAGAAGTGGAACTGAACAAGGGAATTATTATTATTGAAAAAGAGATGAACAACCGGGTAACTTAATGCTTATACACACGCACACCATCAATGATCACCCTCAAGATCTGTATGCTTTTTTTTGAACAATCCAACACAAGAGTGTTGATAAGCTTAGTACACTAACAGAAAGGGTTGATAAACAATTGCGATAGACCAACATGTTCAACAAACAATATTAAATATTATACATTTTTTCCGTTTAAAACAATAATCCTCCTAAGTATCCAGCAAATAAGGCATAAACTACCAATGGTTCCCATTGACTTAAGTACCAATTTCAGCATTTCACGCTGCGTAACCTTGGCTATTTATTGAACATTTCAAGGCCTTCAGTACATAACTCTACATGAAAATCCACTCACAATCTTTGAAAATTATGAAGGAACGCCATGCAAAACAAAGAAACGCACACACATGTAATTTTTTTCTTTTCTCAACATTACCCTGACTAAACTTGCGCATTTGCGCACCCTCGCTTTTCATCGTTACGCTGACGCCATTAAAATACCTATCATTATTACCAATCAGTATATTACCATGAAAGATTATTGAAATGGCACTAGTGGTAACTTGCTGAAGACCATTTGAAAAGGAAAAGAAAAACGACACAAGTGTATCTTGCCCGGATGCTTATGGTAAAAAAAAAACATTTTTTTGTTCGCCTAATTCAGCAAGAACAAAAAAGAGCCACTTGCTGTTGGCAATAAAGAAAAGTGTCCATAGTGCATGATGTGCGATTAGTTTTTATAACAGCGGAGCAGTTTCAGTTAGATGAGTCTAGATAACGAACCATCATGATGATGAAAATGTGTTATATGGAAATGTATTAAAAGTGCTTGTTGTCGTCCTCATCGTCGTCGTCGTTATGTGTAGATGAATATATGATTAAGGCAAAGAAAAGGAATGCCCCTTTCTATCTCCTTTTTTCATGGAACATAAACTTCATCGTCGCTTCGTTTCGCTTTTCTCGCCGGTCCTCATAACTTCCTTTGTGTTTCCCCTCGTGTTTTCCTCCTTTCTTCCTTTCTAAAGTCCAGTAAATCTTTCTCGATAATAATATTATTTTGCTTGGCAGGGAATTACTATATCACCTCAGGCCCTCTATTTACTACTTGTATATCCAATATCCACTGACGGCTTTTCTTGGCATTATTACCGCGAGACAGTATATACATACCACTTATATGACAATAAAAATATTCATATGATAAAGCCATATAGTGTGCATATCTGCAAAAACCTACATTTTCTCCGCTGAGTTGTTATTCTACACTGACTATTTAATATGCCATCTTTATGATAGGAAATTATAATGTTTTTGGTAAACGCAACCCCAGTATTTTACAAGGTCGATGTGAAGTTCTTTACCGAAAAGTATGAATAACATACGAACGAACGCAGAATTAGGCAGTCAATAATGTGCATACTGCATAAATGGCTGACAAACAAGAATTTCCTTTAGAAATTCGGACTATTTGTAATGTATACATTTAACGGAAGAATGAAAAGGCAATTCTTTATTGTGTGTGCATATCACTTCAAAAGAGAAACTTTCAACTGCCGCCGTCGTTGCTGTCGCCACCGCCTGACTTTCAAATGGTTTTTATGGGAAATGGATTATTTAAGGAAATTGAAGTGACTCTGCTTTGTAGATTTTTTAATGTTTTCTCAAGTATTATGAATGAGCCATTTAGATTAGTAAAAATAAAGGACATCAATTCATTTTCAAAGTTTCAAAAACGAGAGAGAGAGTACAAGTTCATTCTACATGAGAAAACCGGGTGGCATAATGGTTAATGTGAATCTTCCGTCTCTTTTAAACTCCATTTCCTGTAATGACTGAATAAGAATGCGATAGATCATTGCAATGTGACGTATAAAATTGTATTTGGAATATTTTGTAGAGAAAAGTGTGTACTGCCTGGTATCTAATCCTATAGTGCCAAGCCTCTGGTACCGTAAATCAATCAGAAGTAATTGTGACACGAGTCATCTCCACATCGTCAACACTACCGCCAGCAGCAGCAACTTTATAACATTCTATCTTAAAAAAATACAGCCTTTACAGTATTTTCAACGGGAAACTGGAAAAACCCAAGGGGAAAGGAATATGAGTTGCCATAAATACGTTGCGCTATTACCTTAATAATTTGGCCTTATTGTGTCAAGTTGTCTACACAAGACACCATTAATAAGGGCATATTATATAGCTTGTACTACTGGAGCGAGGAGGATTAGTGCCCTAGAGTGATGTGTCAGACTGGAAGACGCCAATCAAGAAAAGCATGACACCTAAAGGGATCTACTCAAACCAACAAGGAAAGCATAAAACACTTGTATACTAGAACTAGTAGCACAATCAGGCTAATGGCCTTTTACTCCGCAAACAGGACAAATGTATAAAAAGTCAGTTTCTAAAAGGTACGGTCCACGATACTCATCATTATTATCATCATCTTCGTAACATGTGGCTTGTGAGCTCATCATGTTTTTACTCGTTTTTCCAGAGGGAAAGATGATCTTATCATTTTTCCAAGTAATGACAATCATCATAAAAGATACAAATCTTTTTAATGTTTTTATGGAGATATATTGCTGCTGCCTGCTTGTGGTAACAACTACAAAAATTCAATGAAACATTATAAATGTAAACAGTTAACCTAAATTAATGTCATTTTTGAAAGCGTTAATTTGACTTGAAAATGTTAATGGCTCTTTTGAAAATAGAATGCAGTGAATGGAATAAAAGACAGCAACTGTGGTAAACACTAAATATACTAATGTCTTGTTTGATGTAGGTTATTCTTAGCAATTGCAAAAATTACCACAGCACAGTAAATGCATGCATGCAGTAATTCTTAATTTAAATGATTTATATATTTAGATGCGCATTTTTAATAATGACCTTAATTAAATTGAATTGAATTGATTGACTTTATTGCAATATTGCAAACTTCTAATTACAGCATTATATATAAAAGGAAACTCATTTCAAAGTTAACAATGGTAAAAATGATGTCTATATGTTGGTAAGGAACAATTTGGTTTTAAAAAAAGAAAGAAAAAGGGTTCGCTTAAAATACAAAAACAAGGTCATATTAATGCTTTGCATAATTAAATATTGTAGAACTGAATATTAATTGTTGTTTAAATTAGAACATATTCATCATTATGGTCAATTTAGCAATTCTTCATTTTTATGGGCTTTTAAACAGTCTAGACTTGGATTACGATCTTTAATTATGTGTAGGTACGAACTTTTTTCTTTCAGATCATTTTTGCTATAATTCTATTCACTATAAATCTCCTCATTTGAAATAGCAGTACATGATTGTTGACACGGCTAATTCGCATTTGTATGCAGCCATTATCTCTGTCATCAACTGTGCAGCTGAGTTGATTCAACTAAGTTAGCATGGAAACTGAGAACGTGACAAAGTGTGCAAAAAGTGACACTGCAAGTGACAATTTGCATATGGCATTCCATGCTCTAGTAAATCATCAAAAGTATACATGAACTACATTACATCTGAGCATAAAATTATAAAACGGATTATTATGTTCACTTTTATATCTGGATGACAAATTTTATTTTATTTTTCTAAGCCTACATATCTGCTGAAAGAAAAGACGCGACTACTACAGGTTTTCAAAGAAAACGAAAACTTGGCAGGAATTGAGTAGTTTTCCGAGCAAGAGCAGCAGTTGTCTCGTACCCGACACGTGTGTACATTTTCCTTTCACTTTTCCTGTCTTTTTGTATTTGCCGTCTTTTCCCCTACGTGTCTGTTTCCTGTATTCTAAAAGAACGACAAAACTCTGAGTTGTCTTGATGGAGAGGGAGTTGCTAATAGTGAAATGCATTAATTACTGCAGATAGATCACTCAAGAGATTTATTTACATTCCTGGGGAACAACTAACAATACAATGTAATTAGGCTGTGAACTTGAAATGTAAACTAAAAGTTATTTATGGGCGCAATTGTGGTCGTCGTTTGAATTATCAGCATTTTCTATCACTCATTCACTTATGCAGTTATAATGCACGGAAGGCGAAACAAAAAAGACACTTTGGCCAAGACGTGAAATGAAATGTTCAACCCCACGTTTTACGTCTTTTGACTTGTAGCATATGTAAGAAACTCGGAAAACAATGCATAATATGTATCATATCTTTTGTATAAATTAAAGCATGCAACACCACTAATTACCCAATGTTATTTTCAAAAAATTCAGAATCTTTCATTCGTTGCACTTCCCATGAAGTGATTATATCATTTGTTGATGTTAATAAAGTACACAGCACAAATTGTAATTTATGTGAGTATTTCTGGCATTACATACGCATGCACACTGCATACAAACAAAATTGTCATTTTTTTGCTAGCCAAGCCAGCTTTCATCGGTAGAGACTCTTCATCCACCATCCGACGATTTCTTCATCCACCATCCGACGATTTCTTCATCCACCATCCGACGATTTCTTCATCCACCATCCGACGATTTCTTCATCCACCATCCGACGATTTCTTCATCCACCATCCGACGATTTCTTCATCCACCATCCGACGATTTCTTCATCCGACGATTTTTTTAAGTAAACAAAAGCTTTTTTAAGCTATATGCCAATGCCAGGCATTTGGCCAGAATTTAGGTTGGGGGACTCCAGCGTAGTAATTAGAACGTAGTAAAAAGCGTTACTCCAGCATAGTGATTTCAACGTAGTGTTACTCCAGCGTAGTGATATAAACCTAACAAAAACAACCCGCACTGGTGTCTATGCTTCCCGTTCCGAGATTACGTACATCAGATCTGCTACGCGTAGCTGAACATATGAAGCTATAATTGATTTTGTCATGTTTGTCTATCTGCTATAACGCTCAGGTCAGAAGTATTGTAAAAAATCAAAAATAGGTTTGTAGGTTGATTCATTGGGTCTAAAATATAAACCCTATTAAATGTTTGTTAAACCAGATAAGTCAGCTCCTGTGGTAATAGAAACCCCAACTACTCTCATACTTGCATACTTTTGAGTTAGGTTAGGTTATCTAGGTTAGGATTTTCGAAAATTTCAATTGTCGCGGTCAAAACAACTTTTATGTCAAATTTCAATCAAAACAAACAAGTAAACACGAAAAACGCATGATCATTAACAATCCGCAACCCAAGTCGAAATTGTAGAATTCTCAGAAATCACAGTCAAAATTGCAAAATCCTCAGAAAACCCAACCCAAGTCAAAAATTTCAAAATCCACAAAAATCCCAAGCCAAGTCAAAACTTCAAAATCCTCAGAAATCCCAACCCAAGTCAAAATTTCAAAATCCCAACCCAAGTCAAAATTTCAAAATCCCAACCCAAGTCAAAATTTCAAAATCCCAACCCAAGTCAAAATTTCAAAATCCCAACCCAAGTCAAAATTTCAAAATCCCAACCCAAGTCAAAATTTCAAAATCCCAACCCAAGTCAAAATTTCAAAATCCCAACCCAAGTCAAAATTTCAAAATCCCAACCCTAGTCAAAATTTCAAAATCCTCAAAACGATTAAATTTTATTACTAGTCTACTCAGGATTACACGGGAGAATCTACTGAATGTGTTACTAATTATGGCGAAACCGGGTGCAGGATGGCAGACGGTGAAATGTTCCGGGTTGATTTTGAAGTGTCCGGGAAAGTACAAGGTAACTAAAGACTAATGACTACTTACCTTCTTCGGTTTGCTTATTGTGGACTATACCTGAAACTTTTTAAATACTGCTTTCACTGGCTTTGTTTTACAGGTGTGTTCTTTAGAAAGTACACGCAGCAAGAAGCAAGTAAACTAGGATTGCGTGGTTTCTGTCGAAACACTAGTGCAGGCACTGTGTCCGGAAGCATGGAAGGCACTCGACAGGCAATTGACCAAAAATGTATGAGAGTAAAAAAATATTTTATTCACGGCATTACATATGTCACGATGTCACATACATTATTCATTAAATCAAGTCAGAATCAAAATCAACAATTATTAGTAAAACACAAATTTGTTTGCAGGAAGCATTGGCTTCAACACACCGGTAGTCCAATGTCCCGAATCTCCGAAGCTGTATTCAAAAACGAAAAGAAGATTGATACATTTACCTTCCCACCGGTTTTTGACATAGCAAGAACAGTTTAGAACATTATCTATATTTTGTAATTACCTGATCAACCGTTGTACTCTTTGAATACGCTCACTTGCGTTAAATTAAACATGAATTTTTGAGTCAATTTAAAGTGTTTTCCTTGTTGCATCTTGATATAATATATAATAAAATAGAAAAAAGTTAGACCGCAATCCAATGTATTGCCGCTGGGGTTATCAAAAGTTAAACAACCTCTAGTAAAAACCTTACTTCTTGTAGAGACAATGACGTCTTAGGCGATCCTTGCGCTTAAGGTCTTTTTTGCAGATGTTGCATACGTAGCTGACACGTCGTGTGTGGTTCTTACATCCATCGGGTTTTTTAAGTGTCCTGGACACGTGATTCCGGAGGTTCTCCACTTTGGCAAACCCATTTCCACACTTCCCACAGCAATAGCGGCCATCCCATTGATTAGGAAAGTACTTCCTTCTTCGACGGGTTGCATCTACCTTCTTAATAAAAAATAGTACACTACATAAATAACCTGCTGATTAATGTACAACACATAATTTAAAATTTAAACACAAGCAAAAGTAGTACCTGAACTGAAGCAACTTCCGTAGCGCCTCCTTCGGCACCTGCCTTAAGCGAACGCGTTCCAAACAAGACTTCCTTCACGATTGATCGTCCCTCCCACAACAGCCTCATCATAGTGACCGCAGCATTGGCAATCTCCTGCATCTCAGAAAAAGGGATCTCTTGATTCATTTTTTGGGGTTGTTTTTTCAGTTTCTGATCGCAGAATTTACAAACTGCTTTTTTGAAAAACTGGAATAATTACTCTCTTTTAGTCACTTAACTTTCTGTATTAACTTAACTTAGTCACTTAACTTCCTGTCACCTAATTTTCATTTACAACTCAAAAAGCATTAAAGCAAACGCATGAATCCTCCGATTCCGCACGCATCAACAAACATCATCAAACTCGGCAAAAATGGGATGAATTCCCGTCGCTTTTGCTGACAAGAAAAACTGCAATTTTTAGCGATACGCATTGACACATTGACAAACAAAAAGGAGACAAAGTTGTGTTTGCGGTGGAAAGCGGGGTACAGTGCGACATGCAAGTTAGGAGCGGAAAGGAGATGCATGAAGGTAGAGACTCTTCATCCACCATCCGACGATTTCTTCATCCACCATCCGACGATTTCTTCATCCACCATCCGACGATTTCTTTATCCACCATCCGACGATTTCTTCATCCACCATCCGACGATTTCTTCATCCACCATCCGACGATTTCTTCATCCACCATCCGACGATTTCTTCATCCACCATCCGACGATTTCTTCATCCACCATCCGACGATTTCTTCATCCGACGATTTTTTCATGTAAACAAAAGCATTTTTAAGCTATATGCCAATGCCAGGCATTTGGCCAGAATTTAGGTTGGGGGACTCCAGCGTAGCAATTTGAACGTAGTAAAAAGCGTTACTCCAGCATAGTGATTTCAACTTAGTGTTACTCCAGCGTAGTGAAAATCTGAAAAACGGTACTCCAGCATAGTGAATCACTATTAGTGATATAAACCTAACAAAAAAACCCATACTGATGTCTATGCTTCCCGTTCTACGTTCTAGATCTAAGTACATCAGATCTGCTACGCGTAGCTGAGCATATGAAGCGATTTTGTCATGTTTGTCTATCTGCTATAACGCTCAGGTCAGAAGTATTGTAAAAAATCAAAAATAGGTTTGTAGGTTGATTCATTGGTTCTAAAATATAAACCCTATTAAATGTTTGTTAAACCAGATAAGTCAGCTCCTGTGGTAATAGAAACCCCAACTACTCTCATACTTGCATACTTTTGAGTTAGGTTAGGTTATCTAGGTTAGGATTTTCGAAAATTTCAATTGTCGCGGTCAAAACAACTTTTATGTCAAATTTCAATCAAAACAAACAAGTAAACACGAAAAACGCATGATCATTAACAATCCGCAACCCAAGTCGAAATTGTAGAATTCTCAGAAATCACAAAGTCAAAATTGCAAAATCCTCAGAAAACCCAACCCAAGTCAAAATTTCAAAATCCACAAAAATCCCAAGCCAAGTCAAAACTTCAAAATCCTCAGAAATCCCAACCCAAGTCAAAATTTCAAAATCCACAAAAATCCCAAGCCAAGTCAAAACTTCAAAATCCTCAGAAATCCCAACCCAAGTCAAAATTTCAAAATCCCAACCCAAGTCAAAATTTCAAAATCCACAAAAATCCCAAGCCAAGTCAAAACTTCAAAATCCTCAGAAATCCCAACCCAAGTCAAAATTTCAAAATCCCAACCCAAATCAAAATTTCAAAATCCCAAGCCAAGTCAAAACTTCAAAATTTCAAAATCCCAACCCAAATCAAAATTTCAAAATCCCAAGCCAAGTCAAAACTTCAAAATTTCAAAATCCCAACCCAAGTCAAAACTTCAAGATCCACAAAAATCCCAAGCCAAGTCAAAACTTCAAAATCCTCAGAAATCCCAACCCAAGTCAAAATTTCAAAATCCCAACCCAAGTCAAAATTTCAAAATCCCAAGCCAAGTCAAAACTTCAAAATTTCAAAATCCCAACCCAAGTCAAAACTTCAAGATCCCAACCCAAGTCAAACTTCAAATGCTGGAAATTTCAAACCCAAGTCGAAATTCAAATCCACAAAATTTTCAATTCATACGACCTTAAGAACACGTATCTTTAATTGCATGTGGGTAACTTAATTCCTGTTTGGTACTCTTGGTTACCCCTAATTGCTGTTTGGTACCCTTGGTTACCCCTCCTATTTGCAAGTGGGTAACCTTAATCCCTGTTTTGTTTGGTACACGTGGTTATCCTTAATTGTATGTGGGTAATCTTAATACCTGTTTGGTACACTACGTTGTTACCCATAATTTAATGTTGTGTGAACAGTTAACAATTTGGTCATTAAAATACTAATAAAATGAATAATATCTTGACTAATTCTTGCGCCAAATTCTATTAAATTCTGGTCAAATGCCTGGCATATAGCTTTTGTTTACATGAAAAAATCGTCGGATGGTGGATAAAGAAATCGTCGGATGTTGGATGAAGAAACGTCGGTGTCGGATGAAGAAATCGTCGGCTGTCGGATGGTGGATGAAGAAACGTCGGCTGTCGGATACAGAAACTGGGCCGCTTTCATCAGATTCCAAGTCAATACAAAATACAGACGTCAGACGACAAGCACTGAGCAAAAATGAATGTTCCATGAAGCCAGAGTTCAGACTTATTCTGCTAGTTCACAAGAAAGTGTAAACAGAGAACGTTTTTGTGAAATAAAATGGGTTACCTACATCGTTGCATAATCGCATTTTTTTACCAAGATGATGCATCTTTAAAAAAGAACACAGCAAGATGAGCACTACGTCAAGTTTTCGTACTTTTACAAGACATTACTCATCATCATTCTAACTTCTCACTCAGTAGCACTGCAATCCAGCAAAAGTCTAAAAATAGCCGATCTCATGTGGTTGCTCTCTTGAAGCGGAAGCATGAATTTTCTTTCCTTGCATTTTTTATAGTTTAAGCTTATCTACTCTCGCCCGCGAGTCAACGAACAGTGAAAAGCTTTTTTTCTTCTACGCGATGAATAACGTGGTGCAGTACCATGTGCGTGAAAAGTGCGTGTGTGGCATGTGGTGTATGTGGCATAGAACACTATAATCTTTCATAAGATCAACGTAATCATTTTTATAGAGTCCATAACCTCTCAAGGTGCATTACATAAAAGAGTCCATCATTACATAATTGTTCTCTTTCGTGTTTTCTTCCGACAAAACAAACTTGCTACAATTCTGCTGTCATGTCATCCCCGTTTCAACCATTCATTCAACTTTTTTCTATTGTTAGGCACGCAAGCCTTTTTGCCTGTGTGATGTTGATGTGTCAACCTGATAGCCTGGATCATGTTCGTGTAATTGTAATGATCAAAAATGTGGTAGGTCGGAAACTTTACAACAGCTCCTTATTTAGTTAATGAGCAACTTGGCGTGAAATATTATATGAAAATAGTAGGTATATAGTCAACACGGCGAATAAAGAATGCTTCAAAATGAAAAATTAACTAGAAATGTGTGCAACAGATTTGCATAAGTTATTTACATGAGGAGACGCTCCAAACTTGACATGATCAGACTGTCACACAAGCTGTTTATTTGTAACATTTGCATTTTTATTAGTTGGTAGGGTTCTTTATAAAAACGGCACATTTTTTTGTCTGGTCGGCACTGCAAAGTTATAGCCTTATTTAACTTGAAATATAATACGGCTGTACTAAATCTGTCTAGTCAACGCTACAGCTACAAAAATCCGTTTTCTCATTTTGTACGGATTTTTTTTTCTCTGACATTTTTTATGCATGTTACTTTTGTGCTAAATGAATTGTCATCTGTCAGTCTTTATTATAATCCACGAAAAATCTCTTGAATCCGAATGCAATTTCAAGCATCACACACAGCTTATTAAGCAGATACACAACAAGTTGTAATAAATAAGCTTTTATTGGTCATATCATATTTCGTCACACGAGTGCGTAGGTAAGATGAATGGGTAAATTTGTGTCATTTTCAAGCTCCATTAACTCACCCACACGACATGACAACATGAAATATTTTCTGGTACATGCATAGAACAAGATATTTACTTACATGAGAACAAGAGTATTGTGCATAATATATTATTTGCATTGTAACTTTGGGACATCTTTCAAATAGTCTGTAAAATGATAAGCGTTTATATCAGTGTAATGCACGCGTCATTTACTTTCAAGTTTTATGCATCAACTCGTACGCATTACATTTATCATCATGTTGTTAACAAATATCATCGCAGCGTAGACATTTGGCTGGTGCATTGTCCGCAGTTAAATAACTCGTTTGCTACACCAAGAGTTCATTCCATTGCAAAATTTTACTTTCCATAAGTAACATTGGCAAGAAGTTTACCAGTCACGAAGTGTAAGCGCTCCATACTCCTACGTATGTTGATATAAGTAAAAACGCTTCATAACAGCGCTTCCGGTCCCTTGATCAGCAAATCCACATTCCAAAATGTAAACGCTACAAAAGCAGTTACCTAAAGCTCGGCACCAGGTAACAACGCCTTTCAACAGCATTTCCGGTCTTTTTTAGATCCGTCGTTAGTGAATCGAATTTCCAAAATGTTAAGGCTGGGAATGCAGCGACTGAAAAAATGCTTCATAATAGCACATCTTATCTTAAAATGACCAGAAAGCCGTGGAGCTCCATGCTTCTTAAACCTAGCTAAATGTTCAATAGTCAACAAGTTCAAAAGCATGTGTTCAAAGGAAATCGACGAGCCAAAAATCCAGTAAAGTGCTTAAATCGTAAAGCAATACTCTCAGTCAATGTGTAGTGGCCTTGACTTTATTCACGCACAATTTATAAGAAATGCACTGTAACTGAAATCTTTTCTGAAATTCCATTGCATCAAGAGTCAGGTTTACTAACACATTGTTTTTGTTTTTTCTATGATCCTACTAAACTCACTACCCAGCACTAGAACTCCAGCATTTGCTTTGATTTTCCAGTAACAAGCTCGTCGACACCATACACAAAAGGGTTACTCTTTTCTTGTAATCTCCCGGCTTTAATAAACAATAACATGGTATGTCGCCGCCGACATATAGGCTCTAATAAAAGTCAAAGTTGGACAGATAAGTGTTTGCGCTACTAACGAGCAATATTATATACTACGATTGGGCCACTCTCTTCAAGAACTCGGAACAAAGAGAAAAACAAAGTTGGTATGAAAAGGAAATAAAGTATCAAAACGTTCGACATCAACTTCACTCACTTGTACGAATCCTCTCTTTTACCTCTCGTTCTTTTCTTGTGCGAAGAAACAATAATAACAACAACATGAAACGTAATTGACTGTAATCAACGGAACGAACAAGAGTATAAAAAATGAACAACTTTGTCTAAATAATAATATTATTCTTCACGTACAGAAATAAGTTGGTGAACAAACTAACTCTGTGTGTAGAAACATTGTTTTTTGCTGTACTAAGTACTAATGTTATATAAGCTATAACAACGCAATTTCTCATAACGACCATAAATACCCAACTTTTAAACATTCCATATATAACAAGCCTGCAGTTTAAACTTTTCACGCTTTTTTCTAGCGTAGTGTGCAATAATAAGCAAAGTTATTGTAAGAAAAGAAACATTTGAACACTCTCGTTCTTCATTCCAAAACTACTTGATAAAAGAAGTTAGAAGAGAAAACGTTCTATTAGAGATTTATCAAACCATAAACGCTACTGCAACTGCATTCATGGCCATGATGTAATTTAGTGCGTGGACGAAAAAGCAGTTAACTGGAGACCAGTGCAACGAAACAATGTCTGTTTTTATATGCGCTTTGAATATTAAGCGTTATCTACGCACTTGAAAAAATATGTGCGTATTTTATGCAGACACGAATATAACATGGTTTCACAACGGGTGCAGTGACTATATATTTGGTATGGGAGCAGTCATAATTGTAAAAATGTCAAAATGCATATAATCACAACCTTCAGACATATAACAACGCTTTGGTTCTAATTCTAGTATTCATAATGATGATGATGATCATACAAGTTTGGGACGCGAGCAGAGGAAACGGCTGCATGATTATTTGCATTTGCACGCTTACTTCACAGCTTTTTTTTAGTCACGCACCAAAATAACTATGATCCTTTGTTTGGGAGTGTATACCACGTTAATGGGGCATTGGTTATATTTTTGTACCTGCAATAATGGCCAACTGCAGTCCATACAAAACACCAAAGAAATCCATATTTATGAGCCAGAGCGAGTTAACAAGACAATCACCAAAACCAATATTATTGTTATGATGAGTGGTTGTTGCTGGTGATGGAAGTGGAGACTGGAAAGATCCTTGTCGTCGTCGCTTGCTCTCGTCGTTCGTGGTTAATGAAAGGCATACACAATTGTATTTGGTGGACAATCCATGCTTTTTTAAGTTGGTACATAAGCAAAAAATATGCTTTAGCATTTCCATTCCTGGTATCTGCAGACATCTCAGAGATGGACAGTGATGAAAAGTTTAGTGAAGAGAAGGGAGATTTTTTTTGTATTGAATGTATGTGCTCTTGTAAAAAAAATTGTTATGAAGCTTTTTGAACATCATTTTCTTTTTCAGAAGTAGCGACAGAAAAAATATTTATTCATCAGATCACGCAACTGACGCAACTCATAATTCACAAAATAATGAAATGCGTTCCGTACAAAAACATAAGTATAAACAGGGAAGAAGGTAGGCAGAAGGCAGAAGCACGTATTTTTATCTCAGATTTTTGGAGTGAGTGGGACGATATATAACTTCCCCTAAACTTTGCAGCTTGCTTACCTATAAGCCACTATTTTTGTGTAGAAATGTAGCTGGCAAGGAAAAGCTCATAAATTAAAAAGCGTGTTAGCATAAATGGATTATGCCCTTCATTTTAAAGAAATTTTGCCATTTAATATTAACTCATTAGAAAAAAAGAGAGGATGCGCTTCATTATCCAGTTAGTCATCGAATGTAGTGCTGTCTTATCGAAAAGGGTGAATACTTTCATTCCCCGGCATGCATTTTATTATGCATGCCAGTTACACGTTTATACAAACGGGCGGACAGGGAAATATAAACAAAATGCTCTCTTATCAATCATCAGTGTTTTAATATAAATGTGCGTCTGGTGATGAAACGATGGATGAACCGATGAAAAAGAATATTTAGCCGAGGCAAGTTCATTGACTGCCCGTCTACTGGAAGAGAGATCCTTTTGGGCTTGTCCTACGGTGCGTGCGTACACTTTGGATATTTGACAGAACTAACAAGCCATCAATATTTAGCTTTTTTAATGCTTCACCGAAAAGGAAGTGAAACAATGTAATATTTTTCGTCACAGCGCAAGCTCCTTTATGAGAAATACTTCAACCACAACAAACAAATAATAACAAAGCGGACTAGAATATGCTACGTTGCTGTTTTTTAAAAAGACGATTTTTGCTGTGCTCCATTGTGAAAATACACACAAAGGCTTATAAGGATGGTGACATTTCCAACGGCATTGTCTTCCATTCTCTTTGGCTGGCAGCACAAAACAATATGCTTGGGTCGTTTGGAGTTTGGCATTGAATGTTGACTTTTGTGGTGGAGCAGCAGTAAAAACCAAAAGTCCATGAAATGGAGGAAATCTTCTCTTGTGACTGAACAAAGCTTCAAATTTTCTTGAACACAAGGTTTACATACTAGACAATACGCACGGTCATATATTAACGGTTTTGTGTAGGTGTGGTAATTTGCACAAAATATTAAATACTGTACACAAGTTTAATTGTAGGCACGGACTTTTGTTATTTCTCTAGCGACAGTTTTCATTAACTCGGCATGTTAAAGTAGTAAAGGCCTTGGGAATGGCGTAAATTGTAAATAGGATGTATTGCGTAACTGCTTAAAATAAAGCTATTGGTTCATTTAAAAGGTGTTGCGAACTGATGACATACCGAATGAAATGCGAAAGCAAAAAAGTGTGCCAGCCAACTGGATAACGGAGTGAACAGTGTCCTGGTTCAATAAAGATTATTGATGCATTATTTTATGGAATGGAAAATAAATAGGAACAAGAGACTAGTATAATATGCAGTGTTCCTACAACAGCGATGAGCAATGAGCAAATAGTCTACTTTTGCAAAACCGCTTGCTTTTCATTATGCACAATATTTACACAATAACCTGCTCATCTCTTGCTCATCAAACAAAATAGGTTAAGGCGATAGAGAATAATTTCCTTTTTATTGACGTTACTAAACAAACACTAAACACCGGACTACCTCATTTTTTGTAGGGAATTGGAACGGCATCATCATATTTTTTGGATTTTTGGTGTGTGTACTCAATCATAAATATCTGAACCATGTGTGTTACTTTTGTTTGCACTGATATCAGTTACTGTATGCGTAAAAAAAGTGTAAAGCCATACGACAGGAAGATAATAGAGTAACGAGAAACTATGCAATGATCAGATAAACTACTGGCTATTATGTGTGTACAATGGGCATATGCAAAAGGGTAAATTCGTTTCTACTTGTATTCATAAAATTTATGCATTTTTTATGCAAAGCAAATATTGTTGTGAGAGCTGACTAAGTAAAAACACCTGCTCAGCACCGACGATGAGAAGGTGTTGGCGTATAATAAAGCAGAATAGCACCTTCAGGAACCACACAAGTAGTCCGCGTCCAGCAAGGGGAAGCACCATTATAAATCAGCTTCTGCCCATGGGCTTAATGTATAAAATCACGAAATAGCGCTCAAAATTAATAAAGATACGAAATGACTACTGCCCTAAAAGGATTTGTCAAAATTATCATCACTGAGCAATTTACATCTAATACTGCGTGCATCAAGCATAGTCTCACTCACTCTTTAAATCTCATGAAAATGTAAAACAACACACCTGGCAAATAAAATGCAGTCAAAGATTTTACATTACACATCGTTCTTTTTATTTACCCAGTGTCAATATTTAGTTGACACAAATACATAAGATCATAATGAAACAGAGAGTGAAAGCTGCTAAGTTGGTGTGTAAACAGAAAAACTATTAAAAATGTGTGTAGCTCAGTGTTTGACCGTCAAAGAAGGTTTTTTACGCAATGTTTTGGCAGTGTAAACGGCAAAATAGTCGCTTAATCTTTTTTGTTACTTCTGCCAACAGAACGAATTCTGGTGTAAAACGTTCAAGCAAATTTATGGATTCTTATCTCTTGTCACTTGTCAAAGTGATCGTGATACTAACTTAAAGCCACTGCTGCCATGAGAAAACTTTTGATTTCTATAGTGCCACTTGATTACTAAATTTGTTGTAAAACACAACCCTATTCTTTAACTTTTGATATCAAACAAAAATTCCTTCTTATGAGGCCACGTCTACTTCAATCTGGTTGAAAAGGCATAAAGCTTTCTCTGAGTGATATGGAGATAGACAGGAATTATGAAAGGTATTTAGGTTTTTACATGCAGAATGTGCAGAATTTTTTGGTTGAGACTTGTGTCCCAGCAGCACAAAAGCAATATAGTTTAGTTCCGCATGCTTACACCTTTGCTTCTTTGTCAAAAGAGCTAAAGCTACCACAATTTGGTACACAAAGAAAAGTGCACAAAACTCGCACATGTGCATAATGTCATCCGCTGCTATTTAGAAGTGGTATTGGTATGCAAAAGACCAACCAAGAGCACACGTTGCCATTACCATGATTGCCATTATCAAATCTCTCTCCAGAGATTTCCGGGACTTTTTTTGCCGTAGTATTCCCACTTTTCAAATGCAATCTCACATTACACATATTTTGCTCTGCTTATTTGAAAGTAAAGATATGCAAGAGGAGACAATGTAGAAAAGCACCACATGGTTTTCTACTCTAGTTTATAATATGTAATAAGCTCATTGCCCATGGCTTTATAAAAAGAATTCCCTGAAAAAATATAAAAGAGCACACAGTCTGTCTTGTTCCTGTTGTTTTTTCCGTGTACCACTGAGCACTAATGTCGACTTGAGCCCGCCCGACCATCAAACAATCTGTTCTTGCGTTTAGCTCAGTAAAAAATGTGAGTCTGCATGTAAATCAGCATGAAAGCGGGCACACTTTCGACGATATTTCTACCACGGAAAATTCCTGTTTATTTTTTTGTCTTGGAAACTAGAATTGTTGTAATTTTTTCCTATGGTTTGGAGTTATGGTTGCCTCATCTTCTCATAACAAAAACCCATGTCAATAATATGCGTTCAGGAAACAAATGCTTAACGGGTCTCATTTTCAGTTGATCGTTTGCACTGCACATCATAAACATCCATTCATAATGGGAATGCATTTACATGATTTGATTCCCCTTTTTTGTTTGGAAAATATATGGACTCTGTTCGTTCCAGGTGAGCCGACGCTCTGCAATCGAGTCTGATGAATGTTTTGTGAAGAAGTAGAAGAATGAGAGGGTGAGAGGGTTGATCAGCATCATTTATTGTCAGTGTGAAGTTTGCTTTTTCTAATGACTTGTCTGTTTGTTTGTACATGTTTCGCTTAAAAGGAAAAAAAATCTATATCACTGGATAATGCACTATGCACCAGCAGCAACAAACTAGGCATGTTGTATGAGTCGTGGGAGTGTGAGAAACAGAGGGAGTACAGCATATTGCATTGAAAAAGAAAGAAGATAAATGTCGATGCAGATCGCAGGGAAAATAGAATGAAAATGATGATGAGTTTTTGTGGTGGTGAGCCAGCGGATGAAAAAATGTTTTGTGTGTAGACGTTACGTAATGCATATACCTATTCAATTTAGCCTGCTTTTTAGTTATGGAGCCACTTTTCATGGACAATAACCAATAATGCACAAATCCACTTTTCAAACGAGCTGCTCTCACATTACATGATTATTTTCTTAAATTATACCGTACCGTACTAACCGTACGTTGTTGTTTGAAGCTATAAAATGCTTGCTCCGAAAAAAATTAAGAATACAAAAGAGAATACGTATGCAAGTGTCATATTATTAAAAAAAGGAAATAATTATTTTTTATGACCATGTCACTGGATGCAGCACATGAAAACGGCAATGATTGCAAATACCTTCTGCAGATTTTTTAAAATGTCGCCATTTCAATATCACCCGGTACACGGTCATAACTTGCCAATGAGCAGTGTTGGCACAAATATTTCGGCAGAACGGCGCTAGTACTGCTGTTTAATAGGTTTTTTCCAAAGTACTTAAATTTCTTGACTACAAAAGGTGTCTATTGTAGGTTGGCACCATTTTAATTAGTTGTATGCAGTAGCATGATAAACTGCACCGTTGCACATTCTAGGAATATTCGCGTGATGCAATAAGCAATTATTATTAGTTTTTTCAATAAGAGACCAAAGGAAAGAGGGCCAAAAGTTGGTAGTTGGTAAAATAAAACCTTCCCCGAAAATGATTTATAACGCCAAAAGTTTAGTTGCATGCTGAGCTAATGAGCACACTGCACACGATTAATAATGGCCACTGTGTAAACTTCAATCATGTGAATGCTAAAGTATCATCCCAGATGTTAATGGTTTCTCAAAGAAAAAAAGTGGTACTCGGTCATAAATTTTATGATTCAAGAAAGAAAAAATGCTGTTGGCTGTATGAGCAGCAAAAATGCAGATAAACTTTTGCTTTTCAAAAAATTCAAGGCATTTTCAAACTGCATAATTTTCGTCCAAAATTCTTGGAGCAGATCAAAAACGCGTATAAAGCGAAATGGTTTGTGAATTGGAATAAAAAAATGTCAGTAGTTTCATTATATGTTTTAAAAGTAGCAAGTCGTTTAAATGTATGTATGTTGGTATAGGTGGTGCGTAAGTGAGAACAGGCGTGGGAGGTAATGAAGATGCATTTCGCTTTTACCTGCCATGAATGCCTGCAAGTGGTGCATGGCGTCGACGACAAGTTGTACTGCTTATATTTTTTATCATTTAGACAGTAACCAAAAAAGTCAAACTAAACGACGGGGTACACTGCACACTGCGTGTAGTCGATACACTCTTTCTGATAACGTGGTGCTTTATGGGAAAATCAGAACAATCTTTTAATTACTGTGTCGTCGTGGCTGTTTGTTGCTGTTGTTGTTATCAGGCCATTAATCACTGAACTGGCTTAACCTTGGACATGGAGGTGCATAATAAATGGTAAATGAACGACGGAGGAAACAGATCTTTCTTTTTGATTGCTGGAGTAAAGCATGCTCTGTGTGCTGGGTCGTTTATTTCTACTTCTGCTGGCTGACCATTCTTAGTGGAATTTCATTTCCGTAATAGCTTGGTAATGTGCAACAACAACAAAAATGCGCTTATGGTGATGATCATCCTAATTCTCGCGTTTACTTTTAATCTGCGTAAGTTTGGACTAAATACTTGCTGGTGTGTACAAGTACAGTACAAAGTATACACTCTTGAAAATCTTTCATGTTGCTGCTGTTATCGTTGATTGTCGCCCTTTCAGCATAACGTTCTTACGAACATCAACCCAGAAAAGAACCCAGACAGTCCCAAGTGACGGGAGAAAAGGGGATAAAGTTTTAAATTAAGATTGTCACCAAGTCTTGGTGCTGCTGCTGGTAGTGGTGATGGTATAGAGTCGAGTCAAAAGATGAACGGTAATTTATGACACTCTGGGAAAATTTTCAGCTCAGTTTCTACAAATAGGGACATTCAAACCAAAACTGCACAAGTATGGCAATATAGCACGATGGTCTCCCTGTACTTTTAGCTTGGAAACTTTAGTTCCCAGAACGCCAACTTAAAGTGTACAATTGAATTCTTGGTTTTAAGTCTGCGATTTCTATACGCACCTTTTACCCAACAACCCAAAACTTTACATTTTCTTGTAGGTAGTTAAAATTTATGAACAAAGCTACCAAAAACTTAAACAAGTCTTAAAGCTTTAAACGTTTCTTCCAAAGTTTCTTCACTTTTACTCTTGCTTTTGCCTTTCTCCATAACAAGACGTTAACAAAAACAAGTTGTAATGGTGATATCATCACACCAGAGTCTATCTTCATCAGTTACTATATATTTTAGGCTTGTGTGTGAGACTCTTCTTTAACAACCACAAGTACAAAATGACAAGCGTCAACCAGCTTGGCCTGTTGTATCTAAAGCTTTGTGAGTTTTTTCCAAAAGA
The DNA here is from genome assembly GCA_029691765.1 of Entomobrya proxima. Taxonomy (NCBI): domain Eukaryota; kingdom Metazoa; phylum Arthropoda; class Collembola; order Entomobryomorpha; family Entomobryidae; genus Entomobrya; species Entomobrya proxima. The sequence continues at coordinate 42,401,381 of CM056173.1, read as the reverse complement.
GAGAGAAACGTCTTGTCTTCTTTTTTCCAAGCTGTTCGCTGCTGGAAATGTCGCAGAGAGTATCATAATAATAAACTGTTATGTGAAATGTAGGCGACAACCATTCATCCTTCAACTGCTTCATTGCATTGTCGGCATTTTTACTGGAAAATGGAAAATGTTAGTTAGCTGAGCTATCAGAACAACAAGAAGAAAAAAAAGTTTCTTTTTCCCTTCGTATTATTATCCTATATACTAATGATGATGATGACGATGATATGATAGCAATACAAAAAGTTGGTGGTGGTAGTAGCAGTAGTACAGTGATATTATTACATGCGGCGCGGCATGGAATGGGAAAATGCTAGCACGTTGGGGAGGCAACTCAACCGGAGAGAAAACCAAGTTGCAACCGAAAGCTGCAATTTTCATGATTACAACGAAAACGTCGTTTTCACTGGGATGCTCGTTGTTGTTGATGCTCGCACAAATGAATGACACTACTATCATCAGTTGCTGAACTTAGAAAACTGGTGCAAGTGGGAAAAGTGCTAGAAGAGCACTGTTTTCAGGATATAGAATATTAGGTATAAAATATATAGCCAGTAGGCAGTAAGAAGATATATATGACGAACGAAGCACGAGACTGGCAATCTATAATAATAATGATAATAATAATAACATTTTGGATGCATCTATCTGTCCATCTATCTCTATCCATCTTCTTGCTTATTAATGCCGCAAGAAGAACAGAGACTACTTGGTTTGCACGTTGTTAACCCTGCGTGTGCAGAAGCTCTAGTGAAGAAGGAAGAGTCGCAGTGTGCAACCACTGCCGCGGAGACGCATCAAGCATCGTCTCTCAAAAGTACTGATACAAATTTATGCTTCCTTCTAGCTGAACCAGAACTTTGAGATTTTTTGGAGCAGAAGAAAAAAAATGCTGCAGTGCTCTATAATATCTTTGGGGAAGCAACCAAAGTAACCGCAGTTTTGACAGTGAAAATGCCGAGACTTGGAGCAATTTTGCTGTCCAAGCTTTTTCGTCTGTGTTATTATTACCTACGTTGTACGTAATTTTATCTTAGATTTTTTTACAACCTAAAAACGTAGGCATGTCCGCTGTCGAAAGGGAAATGCAGTTTGCACATTGTTCTATTTTACGCAGGTAATAAAAATTCCAGTGTTATCAAACACCGCACTATTCTATACGTAAAATATGATGAGACATTGAAATAGTAGTGTGATGTTATGGAATACAAGGTAATAAATGGGTCTACATCATAAATAGTGTAAAGGTTGACATATTCCACTAGAATCAGCAACATATAATCAGAATGTTTCTGGTCTGCTTCAACCTGTATTATAAAAGTGGCTAGAAGAAAAATGCCAGTTTTAATAAAGTCTGAAACTAAAGTGGAGAGTTGGCATGTTTGTCTGCAGAATTTAACCAATTCATAAACCTTGGAGAGTGGTCTATTCATTGAATTACGCAGAGTCAAAAGTCTCTCTGGAGAGTGACCATAAAAATGCTACATTTCTTAATAACGCACACGTTGTTGACGAAAATGACATTTTCCCAGCTTCCTAGAATATCTTGCTGATAATCAACCGTCTAGACTGCAGATATTATATGCGCACATGCAATACAAATATATTATGCTTTATGCTTAGTGGCAATTTATAACTTTGGAATTTGAAAACAACACACCAAATCAGTAAAGTGACAAAACATCCAAATTTTGTACAACTTCCTGCTGGAAACAAAAAATATGAAACTTTTCTTTCAAAACATGTCCCGTTTGCTTGCACACCGTAACCAACTAGATGAGATATTTTGCTCAGTGCAGTGAGTGGCAGAATTGGAAAGCCACGTTTTAAAACGCAGACAGTTTAAATTACATAAGAAAAATTGCTTCCCTCCCACTTTCCCCCTTTTCTAAGTGGCTTTCTTTTTCTTTTGCCCAGCAAGTATAATGATGATGGAAATCAGGGTTGATGCACTACACTTCCTAAACGCATCAGATTCGCTATAGGGATTCGCTGTGTAGCTGGCAGCTTGTGTTTCTTACTGTCTCTTTTAAAGAATGTGCAACAAAAAGGAATCTTTAACGTTTTTTCTTTCATGTAAAACATTTTCAGTGCATTTAATAAAGTGCAGCTAGAAGAAAAAAATGTGTGTGTACATATAGCTTCTGGAGGAAGGAGGGAACAAAAACGAACCTTCTTGGCAGCTTTAACCATTGTTTCCTTCACTGACACTTGAGAGAGCAAAAGAGTACGAGAGAAAAGGCAACTTGCTAACTAATGTTGGTATTTCCTTCTGTTTCCTCCTCTTTAGCTACATTTTTTTTGCATTTCACTGCCATTGCTACTACTGCTGCTGGTGTTGCATTCATTCGTTACATTAAGGAAAAATGTTATCTTTGAGAAAAGAAAGAAGAGGATATTCCAGAGCTATCACTGAAAATGGCAGGCAAAGTCACAAGTCAGTCAAGACGAGGAGTTGAGTACGGCCTACAAAATGCACTTACTCGCCATACGTTACAAATGATTATAATATATTACTCGTCTCGTGTGGCTATAAACACAGACTTTGTATACCTATCAGTGAACTTTATTCTGTGAAATGGCAAAACTCAATAGCAGACAACAACATGAGTTACGCATTTTCTTACACACAGTCAAGCCAAAATGGAAAGCAGAAAAGTGAGTGAATAAGAGACTGTTTGTTAAATGCACTTTTATTCGCTGTAGGAATAAAGAGTTGCTTTGCGCATTATATAAATAAAGTATTTATTATTTTATGGGAGACTCTCTCAACTCAACAACACTGAATTGGACAAGATCCAGAATCTGTTGATACAATAGTGTATGCAATGAAAAATAGTAATGAAATACGATGAACGTTTTTAAAGCGGAAACAGGAGGAGCAAGATCAGACGAATGCAGAAAAATGGAACATAAAAATAACAAAAAAGTTTGGTTTGGACATGGATTGTCAATAAAACTTACCTACCGAACCGGACAACCTGCTTTAAAGTTAATGATTTTGCCAAATCTTGCTTGTACTGCATACAAGCTAGAGAAATGCACAGACAATTTACCACATAGCTTTGCTTACAAAATGCAAAGCAAAAATTGAGCATTCTTTCCATTGACTAGCATGCGTGTTCAAAAAGTGCAATGAAGACAGACGAGCGTGGAAGAACTTGGAATGCTAGGCTAATGATTTTCCTGAATTCCTTGCAACAACGCAGCATTATTGCTGGAGTGCATAAATTGAAGACTTTCCTGCTTCTTCCACTGGCTCTCTCTTGAAATACGTATCTTATTTCAAATTATGCAATGCAATGAGCTAATGGCATTAGAATGAAATGCATGAGTCATGGCACGGCCTTCCACGCTACTTTTGTTATGGTAATATTACGATAATGGCACTTGTACGTACAGCAGCAGCACACTCCATTTCCAGCCAGACTGGACTATAGTCTAGACTGTACTGCAATGATAGAACGGAAGTGAAACTGGAGTATGAATGCACTCGTTTTTTCATAGATTTTATTATCAGACTTTTTCTATTATTTTCTCTTGTTTCAAAGCAACCTATATGCTAGTTAGGTTCGGGCATATAATAATCATTTCAGAGTTGGGAAATTATGGACATGCGACCCTGAATGGAATATTATGGTAAGTAGTAACTTCAGACATTTTTATTACACCGTCTCAATATTATTTAACCGGACTAGTGGATTCATGCAACTTTTTCACTGGGTGGTAAAACTAGAGCTAGAGGAAATAGTTTCGCAAAAACTTGGGTTGCGTTACTGTAATGGCATACAATACAAAGTTATTAGAAAAAAATGTGTGCATAAATCTAGTGTAGTTATCCAAGTGAAAGCAAGTCACGCTTTCTACAAGTTTTGGAATATATTAGACAGGTCAAGTTTCCATAAACTTTTTCACAATAACTTGAGATGTAGTACCGAGAGGGAAATGAATTCATGCATGTTGGGAATAATAAAATGGGCCACCCACAGATTAATCAGATCATAATGTGGAAAAATGTGTGATAATGTCTGAATATCCACAAATTTATGTTTTACACATTCAAACATGCAGACATGACCATCATCATCGTCATAAAACGGTGCAACAGCTTAAATATTATATAAAGCAACTGCAACTTTGTTTGTACAGGAGACACACAGCTGCGGAACTGATCTCTGTTGCGTAAGGTGTAATTGAATCAGACAGCAAGACAACCACTTATTAGCGCAAAGGGAAACAAGATGCACGTCACGAAAGATCCAACAAATTGCAGGGGTGTTAAAATGATAGCAATGCTTTTGACACAACATGGCATTTTCTTTTCTTGGGTGCACATACAGAGAAACTCTGCTGTTGTTTCTGTTTCAATTTACATAATGTTGTTTCAACTCATAAAAAGCACCGCATGACACCTCGAACAGCAGGCGTTACTGTCATCACAAACACATGATGCGTAACAAAAAAAGAGTGTACTGCATTGTTTGTGTGTCTGACAACAAGACTGGCTTCCAAAAAAGACGCTGAAGCTTCGTTGTATTGTAACCTAAGCAGCACTGCTACTGCAACAGAATAAACTGCCACCGGTTCATACGGTGGGAGGTGCAAAACGCAATGAAGTGGAAATGAATTGAGTTTGGTTTTGAAATAATGCTGTGCAGGGATACTATGTTTCCTTGGAATAATGGTCATTCCAAGTTGTAACTCATGACAGTTGCGAAATACCTGAGTATTTAAGCAGCGTAGTACTTAAATAAACTTTTTAAAGAGTATGTCAGTTAAAAATCCGCGCTGTACGTTAAAAGTCATTAATGTACGTTAATGTACGCTATTTAAAACTTTTTTCGTTTTTGCTCCTATTTTGGGACGTCGTTATAATATTTAAAATTCAGTCCTAAACCTGTAAATTCTAAACGTTAGGAGAATTTAAGAATTCGTTCAAATCTATGTTGATGATAGAACAAACATAATCATTATTATCATGGGCCTCGTCACTGTCATCGTGTCACTTTCAATCTGATTGTATCATAGTTATTACTTCCTGAGTTTACAGCAAGTTTGAGTTTGAAACAAGTGTGCCAGGCGGAAATAAAACGAAAGTGTCATGCATCTGTGAAATTGGCAAACTAGTAGAATGTGCTACAATTCATAGACTACTTTTTTCCGAGTGGGGAACCACCATTGCAAGATGAATCTGATGAGAGCCCGAGCCCACTAGACTATTTCTTATACTGATTAAATGCAGAATCATTTACGAGGAAACCGATAAACAAAGCCATTTTGCAATATGCGTGTAGACGTTTTGCGGGGAGACGAGTACTTTGCTCGATTACTCGGATGAAATGATTCGGTTTTTTATCTTTTTAAAAATAACACTTTGCAACTTTTCGTTGCGCGTTGAGTTGATATTCATGGTGAACTGGGCAAATGGCTTTATTTTGTGAAATGGCTTTTTTCTTTGCATGAATTCATAGCAAAGCAGAAAGAAACTTTGCAATTTACTTTGCAATGATTTGAAATGATATTGCAATACCTTTCCATTTCCAAATGCTAGTTTTAGTGGCATATTGACAGATGGTAAAATAGCAAAATCTAACTTTTGTCAGTCTTTTGTATTTAGCAAAACGTTTCGCGGAAGTAAAAGTTTGTTAACATTTCTTGTTCTTAGACTACCACGCATTTTATTGAAAAGAGAACCGAAACACGGTTCACTGGTCCGCCCGTCACCGAACAAACAAACCTGTTTGTGGTCATGAACTTGAACTACCACAATCAATAAAGCTCCAAGGCAGAAACGTTTGTTCATTTTGTTATCAATATTGTTATGTAAGCCCGAAATCCACGCATACGACAATCTTTCTCCAGGCAGTTTAGAAAGAAGCCAGACGCATTTTGACAGGTAACTCAAGCGTGAGGTAAAGGATGTTTCATGACAGTGTACTTTCAATGTTTACTTCAACCCAGCAGGCAGTACAAATGTACTAATGGAAGAAAATTAATAGTTCATTCTTCCGCAAAACACGCATATCCGGAAGTTAATCCTAAAAATTAAGCAATTTCTCAGTGCAAGCTCCTACAAAAATGCTAGCTTTACAAAAGCTAAGGTTTCAAAACCAGTTCCTCTACCAAACTTGATCTTCGATTTCACCTTTACAAGTACAAAACATTTGTCAGTGGTTGACAAAACGGCAACTGCCTACAACAATTAGGTATATAGCTATAATTATGGTAATAGTCAAGTAAATATTATTTCAATGTAAAACATTTCCAAATGATGTTTATAAAATTTCTAATGAAAACCCATTAATTCAATGTTTTCTTTCACACAACAATAACATTCATATTATAAAGTAGGTAGGTTAGCGAGCTTTAAGCTTCTTATGTTCAAACGTAGTAATACGATATTTTCATTAACAAATCATTCAAAGAGCTTCTTAAACAAATTAAACCAAAGTGGTTTTCGAAAGTTGGATTTCCATTTCCAATTTATAAAGTAGCATGTATTATTAAAAGGAACTTGACGTGTGTTTGTACGCCCGCCCGCACAACATCTTGAGAACGACTAAAACAGGGTTTGAAACACTGATTAATTTGCTTTTAAGCTGTGAACCCAATATACCAGTGTATTGCTCGCTCTGAAATAGTTTGTATAGAATGACGTATCTTGTATACTCTGTGTTTTGTTAATGCCCACAATCCACAGAGACAGCAAAGTGTATGTAGTATACAGTGAAAACAGCAAAATAATTTATAACTTTGTTTTCTTCCCCGTCTCCATTTTGAAGATTAACAGGGTTTTTGTTAACTAAATTAATTCATTCCTACTTCTTGTACTTCAGGAAACGCAAACAACGTCAATGACATAAGAAAACAAAGGGCGCGTTTAGTGCTACACAAACATATCTAAAAGGTGCATAAATACATCATCACTTTAAAACCGCACAGCAAGCACATTTCAGCGTCACGTCATGAATCATTCTACTGTCAAAATAGAGAAATAAAGATGAAATAAAATTGTATTGATAAATCTCAATTTAAATTTTAAATGAATTATTTTTATTAAACGAAAAGCGCTACTACATGCTATACCAACACCAACTTGAAAAAGTTCTCAGACAGTCGATTTTGATTGATAGTTGCAGTAATATTTATGGTATACAAAAATGCATTCATTAAAAATGCCTAAATACTGAATTTTCACTTTTACTCTAAATCCAAACTTTTTAATCTTTTTACAAGCAGAAACCAAGATAACGATGCAACCTTAGACGATAGGCGATGACATGGGAAATGTGTGTAGTTGTCGAAGTGACTGATACGGTAAGATTTTTTCAATCCATAAAATATTATGGCAATGGCACATTTTCAAGAAAACGATTGTGTGTGATCAAAATCCGATGACATTTTCATGCCATGTCTCAAGTGCCTTCCAAATATTTACTTTGGTATCACACACGCTGTTTTTAATATTTGCTCCTACATGACACAACAAACAGCAGCATACATCAGTACAGTTTAATCCTACCTACTGCCTACTATTTCTAACAGTAAAATAAATATAGCGCTTGCATAACGGTGTGTAATTTAGCAACGACTATAAAACTTCATTAAAATGCAAGCCAAACCCAAGGCTAGAGTGTGGGGACAGAGAGTCAACAGAAGTTTTAAAAAAATGTGCTGACAACTGTCATGTATGGTAACTTTAGTACCACCGTCATCATTTATTATCATCCACATCACTCCATTCCATCAGCCTGTGCAGAAGTCAAAAATCTTTCAATAATGTTTAAACTATAAAAATGATAATAATAATAACAATGTTTCATCTCTTCATTTGAATAATTGAGAAGCAGTGGTAATAAAAAGAGAGCTGTGTGTGCAGGTGATGTGGGTGCACTAAATTGTCGATAAGTTAGCTCTTGTATTGCCAATAAATGTCGGGCTTTATAAGGATTTAGTTAATGATATAACAAGGTCGTCAGTCTTTGCACGACCAAGACGAGAATCCACATACAGCTCGAAATTATTATTGTACGCGTACACGTGAAAAGCTCGTATAAATGTTGATTTGCTGGCTGTTACATTACCAACGCCGCAACACCAACCTACTAAGGCCATTATAATATACTAAAATCCTTTAAGAAAACCTTAAAGAAAGAAAGTGTTTCTGTTTTTTGCTTTGCTTTGCACTCCAAGAAAACATTGTTTCACTCACGTTTGCCTTTCCTTCAATCTGGCTGGATGGGTTTCTCAGCATTGCGCGTTGGCACGACCGAGGTCATAAAAACAGAAAGGAAGCAATTGATTTGAAACGTTTTGCTGCAGTTGCAACACTACTGCTCACTAATAATAATGTTCGAACAGAAGACATGCATGTAATTCATACACGACAACAGCGAGTCACAAGAGCAGAGTGAAGAAGATGTGAGAAGAAACAATAATAACAATTTTTTAAAAGGCAATACAAAACCTCTGACAAAATGATCCCCAGCATTTATTTTGATAAGTTATGGTGTGATAAGTTATTGAATTTAAAGGCAAGTTGTTTGACAGGCGATGCGTGATTCATGGTCTCCTGTTTTCCCTTTCGCGCTCTGGAAGTTACAACTACTCACAACGGAATTAGTGTCATAATATTTCGTTATGAAGATAAATTCTGATACTCGATACCTATAATAACGTTTGCATGTTATTATTACTTTGGCCATTACTCCACCTTATCAAGTGGGCTTTAAGAATTGGAATTATACTGAACGCGAACGCACTGGACAGAGGCGTTTTGTTTCTGTATGTGCATTGTAAAATGTTGCTGCTTGTGCCACGACAGATTATGACGAACTACCACCAGATCAGTTTCATAAAAGGCGAGTTAAATCTTTACACGAAAATGTATGTAATCATCTTCTGAGTTGGACGAGTCAAGTTTCATGGGAAATCAATCAATCCAGGAGACTAGAGGAAAACTCAAGGAGTTATACAATTTGAGATGAATAAATCAGCGCATGAAAATCAAACCGTGTATCATCATCACTATCACACCCAATCATTCTCTCAAAAAATGAATCACGGAATAAATTATGTTTAATTCAGACTTAGACTTTATGGCTGTGTAATGTTTCGTAAATGAGAGCATAATCACAAAGCCTTAAAGTTAGCAATAAATAAGATGAAAGTATAGTGGTTACTCATAAAAAAGCATTGCTGCAGTTGCATACCAAAATAATGTGAATGTACTTTTTTCAGGGAAAATGTTAGGAAAAATTGACAATTGATTATTTCGATTGTTTCAGTTCAGAAAGCGGTTTGCATTTTCTTTGCTTTAAACACTGCCACACCCTTTGAAACGTATGTATCTTTATAACTCTGTATTCATTTGCATATCAATCCCTGAATTTTCTAGTTTTACTCGTGTTGTAGTGCTGTAGACACTGGGAGTACAAAATGATACAAATTGAGCAAAAAAAATCAATTGACACTGACATAGAATGGCGCCTGATGTGTGGCGGAAATTGACAACTGACAGTTTCTCGAAATGCAACACTATTCACCAATCGTCAAGAATTTACTGTGAAAATGTTAGAAAAGTTGCATTCATGGCCAATTTATATGTAGACGCATATAATATGCGGTTTTATGCCTTTGTAAAATGAGTTTATTTATTTCATCTCATACTCCATTTCATTTACGCGTCTCTCTACTCTGCTGACTGTTCTGACAAGAAAAAGACGAAGAAGATGAAAATTTAATTTTAAGAACAAACTGATGCACATTACATTACATGGTAAAAACGCAGTCCGCCAAACAGAAACAAGTGCACTCAAAAAAGATACTTTTAAATTTTAGCCATAAATTCAATGTTCAAGTTCAACATGAAAAGCGCATTCACTGAATCTCGAATCCAGTCACTGGGTTGCGGCAATGCAGACATGGCATCACTTACCAGCCAAAAACACCAAACACCACACCTTTCTTTTTGGAGACTCATTTTCTTCAAGACGACCATATAAATTCTCTTATGCATTTTTTCCGTCTATATTTATATTCGATTCACGCGCTTTTGCCATTTAATATTATTATTATTACACCTATATATTACTTGCATGGTGCATATCATGGAAAATGAACCAGATATAAATAAGCAGTGCATTGGATCAACAAACATCCCAGAAAATGCTTCAAGGCGATAATATTATTACTATGAATGAATGGGTGGGTGGAAGTAATCAGTACATAATACTTACATTACTACATGCACTTTCGTTAGATTACTCACACACGACGATGACGACGACGACGATGATGATGGAATCTCTTGGACGGACGGACGACGGGCAAGAGCAAACGAATTTTGTTAAAGAAACAATTTTCTTCCCACCATCATCGTGGCTCTACGGTCCGTACACACGTTTATTTGTTGATAGGGAAAATAAAGCCAAAAGCCAAAGAGAAAAGGATTGAATAATATTGAATTGAAAAAACGGCATAATATTGCAGAAGCATAATGCGATAAAGCGTATTCTGTCCAAGTTCTCGTTATACAGAAAAAACAAGCACATGAGTGACTGACAGACAGGCTTGCCAGGTCAATACCAAAAAGAGAAGATACGCATTTTTATTATTCACAAAATAAAATTGTCCGTGTGGAGACGTGAACGGAACGTGAATGTGCCAATGCAGCAGTGTTATTGTTATTACCTACACTGCAGTATAGAAATAGATTAGCCTTGCAGCAAGAAAGAAATTGAACATTTTCTTGATGATGACGACCACGATGATGATGATGTAATAGATGTTGAACTTGATTTGAATTCGTCGAGTGGTAGTGACTCAACAAACAAGAAAAAATGCATATAATGCACACGCATTGCGCTTTTGTAGTATTTCTGATACACTTGTGACAAGGATTTACACAGGTAAAATGCATTTATTTAACAGCAGGAGCTCATTCTTTAAAAACTGCAGTTTATCTACCACCACCAGTGACCAGAGAGGAAAAGACTTTTAAAAATGGCCAGAGTCAACCGGTAAGTTAAATATCCTACTATCGGCCCATGCTACACAATTTATCTCTCTCAATTAAGTGACATTGAAAAAAGAAATGAAGATGACAAACTGATGATGATATCACGTACTAATTCTATGACTTCATCTGGGTTGGCCTGACAGCTAGTACGACAAATTCAGAGAAAATGTTAACGCTAAACGTGTTTTGAACAAAAAATGTTTCCTTTAAAAAGTCTTTAAAAGTTGCAATAAAACATGAACGTTTTTCATTGAATAGAAAATCTTTTTAGCAATAAACGTAAAAGAACAGTAGCTCTAATCTCAGTCGTCAAGAAGAAAAGGCTGCAAGCATTTAATTTGTCAATCAAAAGTTGTGTGTACAGTAGTGAAAATGGAGAAGACAAGACAAGTGCATTATAATCACAATCCTTTTTTGCTATCAATTCTACTGCGAGCAGAAGAATGTATGGGAATGAAAAGGAGTTTTTTAACTTCTTTGACAAGTAACGCCAAGTTATGCTATATACTTGTAACTTGCTCTGTGCTCATAATGTGTCAAGTCAAGATCTGTTGATATGTCTTGCTCATTTATGTATTCCTTCATGTGGACACCAGTTGTTTTACAAAAGTGCAATGAATGTATTTTCAGATAAAAAATGTTTTTTGTAAACCAAATATAATAAAGACAAAAACAATGTGAGCACTGTCTAATCTAGCCCCTGGCATCTATCACGTACCCCAAAATGTGCCTTTTATTGTGATCCTCTTTTAATTCAACGTAGTAGATAATTATGCTCCAGGCAGCCTACATGGAACCTGTCAAGCAGGCCTTTTTAGAACCTGTGATTCGTTCGACATGGACGTGCAAGGCAGTCAGGATTATTATTATAATCATGACACCAAGGAGATAGCGCCACACTGTGTTTCGTCCAGGGATATAATCTACCGAGTGCAGTAGCGGGTTGCCATGTGCTGCTGTATAGTTTCAATTCAATTACTTATGAGTTTGTTTAATAGTAGGTGTTTTACACACAAATTGTTGGACTGTGGCTTAGAATACAAATAAATGTTTGCTGGGGTGCTGGTAAATAGGCAATCTGACAATATCATCGCGTTACTGCTCATTACTCAACACGTGTTTGACATCTATTTCTTCTGACTTCCTGTAACATATAGTTTAGTTAGGTAGATATGATATACATATGAATATGAATATTCAGAATAAAATATGAGAAAAGCTTGCTTTTCTGAAAAGTAAAAACAAGGTTTAATTTAAAAGGTCTAATTCCTCTCATGTCACCAGAAGTTGGATTGACATTATCTAAGAATAGATCTACGTTGGTCATTTGAAAAATAAATGAGAAGAGAGTAAAAGTGGAAATGATACCTATTTCGCTGGCTTCTGACACGGCCGTAAAATGCCAAAGGTTTTTTATATGAAGCTACTTTTGGGTATACAAATGGAATAAAATAATTGGGTGAAAATGATAATGCACTAGCATTTAAGTTTTATCCAGACATAGAGGCTAAGTCGTTTTTTATCTCCAGCTATCTTTTCTGGGGCTTATTTGGATGCATCTCAGTTTTACTAAAAACAATGCAGCGGCTGTTTGAAACTCTAAAATTATTTTGATTGACTTTTCTGATATCAAACAGACAAACTTGGTATTTGCATTACGCTTTTAAACAGTCTGGGTAATATAATACGAGTGTAAAATAGAAATGTTCGCTTTTATCAATTTAACCCACTTTTTTCCTCTTCCCTCTTCATGGTCAAGTTTTACATTTTTGCCGCAAGTTTTAATCCAACTTATCTAAAAGTTGTAAGCCTTGAACTTCAAAATTAGAACAGGTAGCACATCATATTCTCAGTAACCAAACATTATCTTGTTTTTAGTAGAAAGCTAGTAATTAAAAATTTTAGTATTTCTTAAAATGCCTAGAAGCCACAGAGCAACAACAAGATTCGCATTGATTGCCAAACAATGAAATGCCTTGTAAAAGCAAAGTGCTTGCTTGTAGGGAATAAACCCTCATTTGCAAAAAAGAGGAGCGTAAAACGATGTGATAGATAAAGCTACGACAGAGAAGACATGCGTGCTCATTCGAGATAAATAGCCTTTCTAGTCGTTGCAATGCAAAGTTTTGTTTGTCACTTCCCAGATCGTCAAACTCAGGCGAATGCTTTCATTCCACGTCTTTCTGCTGCAAGCTCACTTCTCTCTGCAAATGTCACAAGTCATTTAAGCTAAGGAGACAAAAACCATTTATCATCGTTGTGAATTTCGGGCCATAAGTAGGCATAAATATCCTACAGTCAATGGGAATGATTCTGCTAGCGCGTAGATATCAATCACTGCTTAATGTATTTTATAATAGTCCATAATAACAAGCATAATATTATGTGGAGAACTCTAGTCTCTGTTCGCAATGGCACATTTGCTTCCGACTGTGAGTATTAATGCGACTCCATTTGGAGTAAATTATGTTATTGTCAGTGACACAATTTTACTTACTGACGACGACAACGACAACAATCTAGAAGCAAAAATGAGTTTTTGGGAGTGCGTTTTGCCAAACCACATCACACACAGAGACAAGGCACAAGGGTTAAAGATTAACTAGTGGTAGCAGAGAAGAAGACGAACAACTCAAGATGAAAAATGTGCTTGGCAATTTTGAAAAGTTTTTGAATTTGAATGTGCTTTCAATCTAAGGAAATGGACTGGTTTTTATAAAAGGTATCATTCTCAGCTTGCCAAAATGAGTGCTGAACAAAAAATGGCAATTTATCCTGCGCCGTTGTTGTTCCATTTTGCCTAAAACGTTGAACAATGCAAAAAAAGAGTGATAGGATGAAGATGACTTTTTGTCAGGACACTTGCTGAGGTTGACATTTGAGCTAGACAGCAGCAGCAAAGCAATCTTGATTACCATCAGTCACCAACCAAATCTTTTTGGAAAAAGGAATTGGGAATCTTTCTGAAAGCAATGTTTTCTTCATTCAGGATCATCATCAGCACAAGCACAGTATAATGACTGACTTGACTGACACAGCCACACTGTTTACGCATACCTAAATGTTTATTTTCACTGCTTTTAAAAACGCGTTATTTAATTTCAACGTTTTCATTGTTTCTCTTGAGAAAAATTCTCTTTGTTTTCTAGCATGCTGGTAAAAATGCAAGCCAAAGTAAAATTAGCTTGTGAATTGGAACGTTTAGAGATGTGGCTTATGGGAATCAGGCAGGATTTTTTTGCATTTTTGAATTCCAACAGTTGAATGTATCATTGACATAAAACATGCCTCCTTGTCGGAATAGTGTGAGCTCTCATTGTACCTTATGCATATATACATGGAAATAGAAGATCATTTTACCGCTGGTTATATTTTTTACACATTTCCCTACATTCAACATTCTTTTGTGCATTTGTTTGCATTGCAACTTGAATTGTGAATGAAATGAAAGCCGTGATGACGATCACTCACTCCTTTGGTAACATAAGCAAACATTCCATTCCATCCAGAGACGGGAAGAGAGGAGGAAGATGAAGAAGAAGAATGAAAGCTGCAAACAGAGAGGATGGATGATGGCTTGGATAAAAATTAAGAGAGCAAAGCAACGGCAGCACAGGTCTTTTCTTATTTTCCTGTCTGCCTGCATTACTCACCTTTTTAAAAGCTCTGAATCTCTCTCCAAATTCGACTTCTGCCACACACAAGCTCACACACCGGAGATGTTACCAGATTTATGACTTCTTTAGAAAATAGCAGAAAAAAGAATCAAGAGTTTTGTTTAGTCTCATGTGAGTACTAAAATGTACACTATTTACCAACGCCGCAAGCAGTGCTTGAAAACTCGCCTTCCATACTATTCTCCGTCTTTTCTTTTTTTGCCTTTTCATTTCCTTTTTTCTAACATGACAAGTGAGAATTTGGTGAGATATTTTGAAAAAAAAAGTTGGTGAAAAGGGGTCAGCATTTTTTCATTGGTATTTTCCAACATATTATACCGTTTGGTTTTATGGGTTGCCCAGGTTTCAGTAGAGCATTTAATTTGGGGCTTGTTTGCAAAGTTTTTATGATTGTGATCTTCTCTACACTGTGTGTAGAATGCAGAGACACAGTGCAAACTTGGTGCACATTTATTACATACTTTGGGTAACCAACAAGCGTCAATATAGGTACAAACAAAGCAATTTGTTACTTACAGCAAAAGACTCTAAAGCGGTGCTTCTTTACTGGGTAGTGTTGGTATGGTGTAACGTTGACCGAGCCCAAAGAGATGGGAGCAAAAACACAATTAATCTTCTGCTCTTTCTCTTTCCTCCGCTTCGTTTCCAGAACCACGGGCAACTGAAACTGGACTAGGAAGACAATCTCACGCGACCCAGATGAATTTGGTTCCAACCAGAGCAGCTTAATAGAGGAGCGAAAATGAGATGATCTAGTTTAGGCTTTTTGTTTGGTCCGCCCTAAAAAATACACAAAAATATGCATTCAGCAATTAAAATTAAATTACTACAAACTATAAACCGTGTCCTTAGTTTTTCAAGGTAGATTTGTTAGTACAGAGGTGTTACGTGTGCTCTCTCTATTTTTTTGTATGCAATGCAGTTTTTATTTAATTTATGTGCAAAAATAATTGTGATGGATGATTAGCCAGAGAGCGGTTGTAAATTGTCATTAATATTCTCTGGTAGCCAGACCAAAACAATACGCCAATAAGCTAAATTGCCTTCGGCACCATAAAAAAACCTGTAACATTATGTAGCCTCATCGTTTTACAAGATTTCTTAGTCATTTGTGATTGACAGCGAAATAAATAATTGTGTGTATTCAATACGAAAATTATACGCATGCCAAATTCGTTGAAAAGTTACACGGAATTAAAAACAAAGGCGACTTGTTGTACACAAGCTTGACTTTCATTTTTACAGCAAAATATTATTTAAAATAGATAGGCGGTTTGTTGGTCAGCAAGCGATAATTTTTGGGTTTAAACAAAACTGGATAAAGTATGACATTTTTGTACAAAAAGGAAACAGAGTATCAGTTTAATGAATACGCGGGACTAGCCTTTATGTATTCTGTGAAGAAAAGCGTAGGTTTAAAAAACCTGCTGGGCTGGTGTTGTATATTAAGCTGATTGTGATTACATACTGTGAGGTCATCGACAAGTTGTAGCTCTAATTATCCCATGATGTCATGTTAATGTGGGCATAATGAATGCAAATGATTTTCTCAATGAATTGACAAGCCAAACCATTATTTATAACAGCATAAAAAAGCAAAGGAGTTTTTAAAAAAGTACTTCTTGTTCACCAAAAAGGAATTATTATGCATATCTGATACATTCTGCGTGTGGAATAAAATCTTAAATTTATGGAGCTATTGAGAGGTTATTTATTGCAAAAATTGAGAAAACTGGAGTGCTGATTGGAATTAAAGTGAGAAAAATATCGACAAAGTTTATCACAACAGCTCATAAAAATGCCAGAGGTTATCCAGCACTCTGGGCAATTATACATTTTTTGTAATTACTACCGTAGTTAGGTTGTTGGCTTTAATTTTATTGTTACCAAATTTTAATCGAGATAGTGTTAGGAGGGATTTGCTGGCAAACACCAAAAACACCTTGAATACTAGGTGGCTTTTTTGTGAAGATGAATTATTGATGAAGTATTACCCGCAAGCAATTTCTCTAAAGTTAACGAAAACAATTTATTGATCTTGCATATCGGTTTGGCTGTGATTCTGTCTACAATTATATGAGATTTTATTTGCAAGCTTTGTTTGCTTTTGCTACTTTTCTACATGTTGTCAGAACTTTATTTCATTTAATTTTTGGCGATGCTGTCAATGATAATGAAAGCAGGTAGAATATTGAAACAGCTCTGATTCCTAATTAAGTAAGACTGGAGGGAAAGTATTTATATGGAGAATCTAATCTAGACACTGTTGTGTAGAAAGTTTTACACAATAGTAGCTGTAATATGAATTATGAAATATGACGCAACCCGAAAAACAGTAAATGTAACCAGACAATTGAATAAAGGTGCCTTTGACTAGAGTTATTGCGCATTAGTTCATTTGGTTGAATAACCTTCTAAGATTTCACCGATTTTAGTTGTCTATTCAGTTGACATATAGGCTATCACATGAAAGTAAAATGTACTATTCCATAAGGAAAAATATTTTTATTGCCTTTTCCTACAAATTGCTGTCTCATGAAAGCTCTCCGAACCTAATTTCTCATACAAGAATGCAATAAAAATGTAATGAGTTTTCCAATATAGTATGCTTTTATCAGTAAGAAGAACTTGGGCTTACCTATTGTTATCTATCTCTGTGCACAAAAACCGACAGATGCAATGTCGTGGTAGCCAAAACTATTAGACATGTATCGATACGGACAGTATCAGTAGATCAATTTGTATGACTAAACCATAACTTTTCCAGTTTCCGGAGATTTAATTGGAAATAAAAAGTTATCTTGTTTTATCTCACATTCCCATTTTTGTACTAGACGCCAGGGCAGAAGTTGTGCAATAAAAAAGTAAGATCACCAAGTTTATATGTTACGCAAGTATCATGGCAAGATAATGATTTGAAACAAGTAGAAGTGTAACTTGTATAATTATTAGTAGGAGAAACAAATTAGGAAATGAAACTAAAAGAGTTGAGGAAACTCAAAGCGCTAATTGTCAATATGTCCGGGTGGAACTCAATAATGTACTGTGCATTAACTGTACGTTTATAGACTACATGTCTAAAAGTGTACCTATTAACGCCAATAAGATTCAATACCTATTTTCTAAACACTGCAAACAACTTAAGCAAACGGTCGAACCTTTTAAACTGCATACATAATCAATGATTTCGAAGAAGTGTGAAAAGGTACTTAACTGTAAGAGGTACATCGACTATGATGAGTAATTCAAAAAACAAACGCCGAAATGGGCAAAATGTTATCTATTGAATTATGCGATATGAGAAAAAAATCCTGTGTGATGAGTAATAAATGCCCCTTGACACACATATTAACAGATATATGTATTCAAAATAAGCGATGATATTAATCCAAGTGTATAATCTCTTGGTTGAGATTATTGACCTAACAACGCTACTATCTCTGTTGTTATAGCTTAAATATTTACAGACATCCGATCATCTTCCCTATGAACCAAACCAAATATTTGGACGATGTAGAAACTACATACAGATATTTTTTGCAAAAAAGTGTAAATGACTCATTCCGGACTCAATAACGCATTTACAAACAAACCAACCCATTTTTGCGTGAAGATGACTCAAAAAGATTTTGCCAAAATTGACAAAATAACCCGCAAGGCTTATACTGATATCGCTTCTACAATTCAGGTTTTTTCTCTTTTAATCTCTAACCTTCCCCATAATAAGTTTTTATAACATTTTCAACCTTTATAATTACAATTGTCTGTCCACTAAGAGCAAAATATTATTATGTTCAACTTGTTTCGATTACAATAGGAATTATGTGCCAAAATCGACATGTAATATTCTCTCTCTTTTAAAAATTGCTTTTGTTTAGCCAAATGCCTTATTTTTAACAGCCGGTGTGTTCTGGTGCACTGAAAACAAGGTGGGTTGAAACAAATTCTTCCTTCCACCTAATTTAGAAAAACAAATTGATGCTGATAGACCCGCACATCATTCCCTGTTTGATTACATTTTGCGCGCAAGCACAGTTGATTTGTAGTAACTTGAGAGACCAAGAAATGCACACCGTTTCCTCCTTTTTCCTCCTACACCAAATTTGCAAAACACGTCTATAAAATATGCAAACCTAATACTTACATTAACATTACCCACCAAAAAACCCAACTTGGTAAGTTTTGATTCACCCTTTTTAATACTGATCATTTAGCTGTCAACACTAGACCATTATATTAGGCATTAGCAATGTCAACAAGCATCTTTTACTCATTTTGTTGCCCGACACCGAACAACATCCCACAGAGCGAGAGAGTCCCACTTGGTCTTTGTTCATTTTATTTTGTGTGCTTACACTAACCATACCCCTATCATCATCCACATTCAACAAGAACATCAGAATGGAAATGCGAATATTATTCCATTTGAAAATAAAATTGGTCCTAATTTACCGTCATAACCCAAACAACATTTTGTGGTGATGGTGCGGCGAAAAACAACAATAATTATAATTACAAAGTACATGCGTATACACACACATCTACAAATGCCTGTGTCTAGAATGTTGATGATTGAATTAAGTTTATTTGCGTGGGCGTCTATTTCTATTCTAAACAGTGTAATGATTCTTTCACTCTGTCATACAGACAAAATTTAACTTTTTCTCTTGCTATAAGGATGTCATCAAGTGTCATATGAAATGCCTCATTGAACACATGAGTAGATAAAAGTTGCCAAAATTAATAGTGAAACAGAAAAAAATACCAATAGTCCAGCTGCATTATATACCTAATTCAACTTGTCTTATAGTTCATAATACCATCCCAAAATGCTAGATAAGTCTACGTTCAAGTTACAAGGGCGTTGTACCATTTTCATTCAAACATGGTCAGTAGAGGAAAAGCAGTGGTGTAACGTTTTGCACCGAAGATCTGTTGTGTTGAGGCTAAAAACTCACTGAACCTATGCTCCATTGATTACAGTGTGCTATGTCGACGACGGCAACAGTGGTGAAAAAACTGATAAAAAACACTGACGCCAATGTGTCGTGTGATTGTTTATGAATGCTTACTTTTTTACGATGATCAACAAGACGCAAAGTTCAAAACGGCTGCTACTGTTCCTGCTTCTGATTTTCCATGAAATGGTAATAGCTTGGGTGATAGG
The DNA here is from genome assembly GCA_029691765.1 of Entomobrya proxima. NCBI lineage: Eukaryota > Metazoa > Arthropoda > Collembola > Entomobryomorpha > Entomobryidae > Entomobrya > Entomobrya proxima. Next base: position 42,381,487 of record CM056173.1, on the reverse strand, counting down.
AAACAAAGTTTGTATATTTTTCTAACGCAATTATTGCTGAAAAAATATGAAGTCCGTAGATTTGTTATTATTCATTTTTTAGTTGCTAGGCTATTTTACTCTTAAAGAGTGGTAGTCGATTGTAACAATAATTAGGCGGTTGACTGCAAATGTCGCCTTGTGTGCTGTCACGTTTGATATTGATGACTTTATACTATACAGACATGAAAAAAGCCGCGGCGTCAATGGTTTTTGCAGTGCTGCTCATTCTTGGAAAAATACAAGTTCAGGTTCATGAGAAAATGAGAGTCAAAATCTGTTGTACAGTTACAAATATGTATTCAGTACTATTTTGTTAAGCCATTATTTTCTGCTAGTCTTTTAAAGCTTTTTATTGTGAATGAATGAACCATATTGGGGCAATGTGGAGGCTTATGACTATGGATTGTCAAAATGAACAAATGATACTTTGTCACAGCAACATATTATATTATTGCATAAAAACACTTGCCAAAATTGTGTGTGTAATCCTGTTACATTAAAAAGCAGAGATGAGTGAATGAATGAGTGGGAAACATCATAAATAGCCATTTTGATAAGCACTTCCAGAGAGTCAGCATTTTGCGTATATGATGTCGTTTTACATACTTTATTTTATCTTTTATTGGCACTCATTATGTTCTCTTTATACCCATTTAAAAAGCACGCATGAAAGATTTAAGTGGTAAATCTGTCTGGGGATCATAATGGGATATTATGAAGCTTTCATCTTATCTTAATTAACATTTTTTAAACACGCATGTTTCCATTGATACTCAAACTTGTTTTTTTGGAATACACAATAAAAATATTTTGCTCACGCAATGAAACCAACTGAATTATTACTACAAATCACTTTGAATTAATGGGCATAACTTCCGCTAACAGAGCAGAAAAGGCCAAAGCCACCGAGTTGGTTTTTATAGTGAGATAGTAAGGAGTGCGTAACTGAAGAAATGAATAGTTTGTTTTAATCTTTTGTCATGGACAGGTGGCTGCGTAATAATTTGACATACGCATGTCTGCTTTGTTTTAATAGACCATCTTTCTTATTAATTTCAAACACAATGATTCCTTCCTCCACTTTCACTCAGAAAGAGGAACACGAGTTTTCAATTAGTTTAAACATGACATTCACTCGCGCTCTGATTTAATGGCTTAAAACCAAGTTTACTTTTCAAATTCATGATGGTATTATAAGATGAGCGTGATTCTGTACTACCCAAAGCTATAAAGAAACCGATGAAGAAGGAAGGTGCCTCTAAATCTCGGCGTACTGAATCGCTTGAAAGTAAAATTCAAAAGATTTCTTCAGGCTCAATTAATCTTTTCTCTAGATCAGCATTTTTGCAGTATTTACACAGGTTTTTTGCCACTTTTAAAGCTTGAAAAACAAAAAAGGCTGCAAGATGGTTTTTGCTTCAAAAAGGCGCATATCAATAAAACAGTATATTTCAACACCTTCTCAACACCATTTCCTTTACGCTCGTAAAAACCTGCAGGAGTAAAGGAAACGTTTCCGATCGAACGTTTTTTCTGCAGATGTATGCAATGTCTCCTATAGCAAATTTGACCTTAAAAGATTAAAGCATTCAAGTGGTGTGTTTTACAAACTGCTAAATTTAAAGGTGAACAGTAAGAGTAAACGTATTACATTACCACTTGAGTTGGAAATGAGCAGAAAAATATGCAAGCTCTAAAAACGTTGATGGTGTTGCCTTGAAACATTTATCACCTTTTCTATCATCCCATCCGGTTTAGTGTTTAAGTAAGTATGAAGTAGCACTTTATTTGGCTGAAGTGCTCGCTCCAGTTCTAATTACGTGTTTACATAATATGTCATCACTCACCTCGAAGCGTTGAGCGGAGCGGGTCCTCTTACTTTTAACTTTTTTTTAAATCACTTTTACTGCTAAACGGTTGTCGTCAGAGTGCCGAATGCTGTGTTTTTGTAGTACTTGAAGAATGTGGGTGTTTTCATTTTCATTCAAGGCGACTAAATACTGGAGTCAAACCAACGTTTTAAAATTTGCCAAAAAATGTGCATTTAAAAGTTATTAAAAATAGCAAGTTCTATGGAAATGGAAACTCAACTATTTCGAAGCTTATTTTAATGGAGTGTTGCTCAAAGACATTAGTCATTAGTGCTGTTTTTTTATTAGTTTTCATTTGACACCGGCGAGTAATATCATTTTCATACTGAAAAGTGTAGGTGGTAGCCTCTTAGAAAGCATATCAGGTTGATAGCAAACGTTTTTAGCCATGGCCCATGACACATGATACAATTACACGTAATTGTTTACACGTTAGTTATTCGTTTCGGAGTAAAATACTAAAAAATCATAAAACGTAAATAATGCGAGCAGAGATACGAAAATGATTTTTATTCTATTTTCAGTGATCATCAAAATAGAGCCTGAGTAAGAATCACCAGCCACCAGACGTTCTGTAACTGGTAATATGAGCAAGGAAGCCATAAAAATATGTGTGGCAGCTTTATGGATTCTTTGTAACGGTTTTTTCATTCCCACTCTGCTACAGATGGACGCAAGGATTAAAACAGGCATGTAATTGCTTTCGTGTATGATTATCGTTAATCTATCAACTAATGCACTGAAGTGTTATGGGATGCTTATAGGGATTATGAGGATATGCCATATAAAGCAGCAGGAAACGTAAAGTACATCATGTGTCAAAAGAAAGGCAGATTTACTGTTTTTCTAACCTTTACAATTCCATACCAACCAATAACACAAAACTTGCTCATCGCTTTATACCCAACCGAAATAGATTATCGGTGTGACCAAAGCTAATTTTTGAAAAACGGCCGGTATTAATGTCTTCAATGACCATGACATCATTTCATAGCTTGTTCTATGAAACCACTGAATTGGTAAGCAGGCGGAAATAATATGATGATGATAAACATGATATTATACATTCAGTTTGTTAAAAAGCATTATAACCATGTTTTATATCCCAAACAACAAAATCGCTAATTCGAATATTTTTTGCTGAAACAACAAACTTTTCCAAAGAAAGTCTTGTTTAGCTTTCTCGTTTTTCCCAACGGATGAAATTAGATACATTTTGTATTCTGATATAAATAGCTGCTACAAGATAATGATCTAAAAAAATGAGTTGTGTTGCTGATGCCTCGATTTCACAATAGCCGAACTTACAATTGACAATAGAAGACCATTACGTGCAAAAAAACACCGTACTTCTCGCCATTCTCATAAAACATGATAAACTGCCACATTTTGGTGCTATCGATACGTATTTAATGTGAGACGTGACTGTTCTCAAAGCATTGCCGAGCCATTAAAAAGTGGAAGAATTTGTTTTATCAAAAAACCTTACCAGCTATATAATGTATAATTGCTATGTTTTAAAGTATGGATCGGTTTTCTTCAACTTTTTCCCATGCCCCACAACAATTAACATTTTTCCACGATGAAACAACTCTATTTTACATAAAGTCCACCTATTCATCGCCTTTGCATATTTGCGTAGGTATGTGCTTATTATTACAACTTTTTTAATACTGTCCACATCAGCATAGAACAACAACGTTTCGTGACTGTTTTCTGAAATGAAATATAACCAAGCCAAGCGCCTACTGCATTACGTCTTACCCAAGAAAGATGAATTAAGTTCTTTCTTCTTTTGTCTTTTTTATTTCTGTAACAAAAAACTGCAACTGTTCTCATCATCACCATCATACATGCATATCAGCATTTAGCATCCAAGCAGCAACACAATTTAGAAAAATCTAAAACCAGTGATGTCATATGTGTAGTAGTAGTACATGGTGAGATAAGCAAGTTCGTAGGTAGAAATTGGTTGCTATTATAACGTCAAGCTATTCGAAAATGAAGATTTATAGATGTCTATACACTCGCTTTGCTATGTTTCACTTGCCAATTACCTCTTCTCGTGTTTCTAGCCTTTGCTTCCACTAATTTATTTATTGATCGATTAGGCGAATGATGTAATCAACTACGGCTAATTTTACTACCGTCTTAAACTCTAGCTTTCTATGAACTTAGACACTCAGACACAATTGATGATGCCGCAATATAATCGCAAATTACCTATGCATAAAAATATTTTAAATTCTGCAAGCTTCTTGTCATACCGCAAAAAACAGCATAATATTCCATTTGAAAACCAGTTACAATGAAACCGCTGCGGATATCATTATTAATTTTAATGACACCAAGAGCTATTACGGGCAAAAGTAGTAACTCAGGAATGCAAAGAAAAGTGTTGTAATTTTCATACACATTTGTCTTGTTTCTCTTGAGGTACAAACCCTCTTTGCCAAAATGTCAAGCAGGTTGAGCAGCGCGAGAATTATATAATTTCTCTAAAAATGTGCATCATCATGCTCTTCATAAAAAATGCTGTTGTTATTTGATTCTAGGGTATAGAATGATTCACACATTACTGGGTCAAATTACATCACTTTCCATGATTTCATCAAGCTTTCATTACCTATAAAGGTTGCTGGTGTGTGTGTGTCCCAAAGCTGGTGACTAATTACAAGGATGCATGCAACCTAATCTCTTCCCGTGACAAAGAGAAAGGCTTTTTATGAGAGTGGAGAGAATAATATAAAATGTGTCAAGTACAACAAAAAGTGACAAGCTCCGCTAGTCATCCAAACGCAGCAACTCTTATTCTTTTATTATGCAGTGCAATGTCCCGGTTTAATATTAAAAAGCATGCAGTTTCATCTCCTTTTCCATTAGCTAGTACAATAGGTATATATTCTACTTGGAAAACTATAAAAAGCTATTCTAACAGAGAGTTGCAAAGTAATGCCATTGTAATCATCCAAACACAAAGCTAGAAATAGGGCGTAGTAGTACATTCCTTCCTTTTTTCTGCTGGAGATGCAATAAAAGTGTTGCACACCACGTCTTTAGAAACGCATAAAAACCAGCAGTGGGAGAATGAGAGTATTAAATATCCCCGCTGTATAGGCTTTTGGCTTGAGCAGCACTACAAACAACACCCGTAAAGATAAAGATACTTTGGAAAACTCTGACTGATTGTGCCAGTTCAACAAACACATAATAAGTTATATGGACAGACAAGAGTAGTCAAGTGGTAAGTAGTATACTGCTGTGCAAGCTAGCAATATGTATTACTTATCCCGGCCGTTTTTCTTTCTAGGAACATAAATTGTCACCATATTTTGCCTTTTGTAACCCTTGGCAGCTGTCTTCTTGGAAATAAATATTTTCTCTTTTTCTTTCTCTTTGGTGATATTTCACATTCTACATGTGGAGAGGCTGCTTATAATATCATCATCAACCTTCCACCAAATATGCGGAATGAAAGCTATGAACAAGATAAAAGTGCAGCAGTGTGCAATGCTCATTGTTGTTTGTTGCATTTTGTCCTGTTTTTCGTAGAGGATCAGGGAAATATCATCATGATACGGTACTGATGATTAGGACATTGAATGAATGCAGTTAGGTATATAACAACTGGCAGATGCCCATGATGGTCCATGCCACCAAAACAGCCAGAGACGAAAAAAGCATGTAAAAAATGTATGGCTCATTTGGTTATTCTAAAATACGCCACAAACGACACAAAAGGAATGCAAGCTCGCAGTGGAGAGATCTCTAACTTTAGTGACTATTCCACCACCAACGTGTGCCGCCGACAAGGAATATAATGCAATTAGATGGTTGCATTGCAACTGCACTACTACCACTGAGCTGCATAAAAATCTCCAAAAAGAATGAATGCATGTATATAAGAGGTATTAAAACATTTTTTTCTGTTTTCGGAGTCGTGCCGAAGAATAATCTGCCAGTCATCATAAAAGCAATTTGAACATGAAATGCAGTGGGCATAATACATATATACAGTAAATAACAAAGGATTTTTTTATTAAGTATCGCTCAAGATACTTGATAATATTGTGTTCCGGCCGGCCGTCCGTCCGTCCGTCCGTCCGGCCGTATGCAATTTACTCAGTAACGGCTGGACCGATCACAACCAAACTTGGTATACAGATAGTACATGACCTCAGCCACAACCCTATTGAATTTCAGGTCAATAGGTCAACTCTAGGTCAGAGGTCACAGCAATTTCGCAAGTTTTCATAATAGAACCTATAGCATGCGACACATGATTTTAGGTCAGTTTTTAACCAGCATTACGAATTTACAACCAGATTGTAACAATTCGTGCGTTAAGGCCCTGATTCATGACCTTTATTGCAAGATATGGCAGTTTTACAGCGTACATGCTGTGCGACACGTAATTTAACAACCAAACTTGGTATACAGACACAATAGCACCTCAGTAACAACCCTATTGAACTTGAGGTCAATAGGTCAACTCTAGGTCAGAGGTCACAGCAATTTCACAACTTTTCATAATAGAACCTATAGCATGCGACACATGATTTTTTAGGTCAGTTTTTAACCAGCATTACAAATTAACAACTGGTTTGTTAAAATTCGTACATTAAGGGCCTGATTAAGGACCTTAATTGCAAGATATAGCTGTTTTACAGCGTACATGCTGTGCGACACGTAATTTAACAACCAAACTTGGTATACAGACACAATAGCACCTCAGTAACAACCCTATTGAACTTGAGGTCAATAGGTCACTTTTTGACCAGCATTACAAATTTACAGTCGGTTTGTAAGAATTTGTGCTTTAAGGCCCTGATTAAGACTTTTTGCGATTGCGATACTTAACTATGTGCATGCTTTTGCAATTTATTATCATTCAATACTGGTGTTGGTTGATGATGACTGTGTGCAGTGTGCGCTCTGGGTAGAATGGCCAAATCTGGCAGACTGTAAAATAAAAGTATTATATATTCCTATAAAATAGGAACATGATGATGTAAACAAAAAATAAAAAAGTATATTCAAATGCGGTGGAACGTGTAATAAATTAATATTTATAGGTTGACACAGTATAAAAGCTAAGTCTTGGATTATCCTTGTTGCATGCAATGCATCACCTAATTTTAGTCAAGGTTTTTATAATGACACATAAGCAAGTACCATGGATATTCCCCCACACCTTACTAGTATGTATGAATGGTTGAAAAGACATTATCTACAGAGTTGGGGAAAATTACATGTATAATGAATGACTGGGCGACATAGGAGTATCCATGAAAATTCCAGAGGATCCTTCAAGTGCTTGAATCCTGTGAGAGCTGCTGATGCTGCTCTCCCCTATTCCCTCAACTAAAAATGGGGACCATTACTGTAGTCACAACAGCCGTCACCTTTTTTCCTACCTTGATAAATAATAAGATTGGATTGGAACATGATGAAAAATTTGTGTAGAAACTTTTGTGAATGGAAATGAGTTCCTCTTTTTTTCAACTGAAGTAATATCGACTCTTAACACTCAGAGAGAAAAAAGATGTTAAAATGTAGTAAGTGGTGAATGGTGAGTGAGTAATAATAATAATTTTAAGATTATGCGTATGCGATGCGTGATGTTGAACGACTTGTTTACATACATGTCATACCAGAGATACTACAAGAGATACTTGGATCTTTTGGTTGAATTGGGTTTTGTCAGAGAAGGAGAGAGGAACAGGAAAATGAGCAAAGGTAAACAGGATAAAAAGGAAAATGGAAATTGGTATTGGTTCTCCTACTCTACTGCTAATGCCGCATCTGTCTGTGTGCGTGCCGAAAATGTGGTAAAGGTTTTTTAATTATGGATTGCTTTCCCATTCCCACCACCATACCACTACTGACATACTTTGAGTAAAAAAGCACCACTGCAGTGTATCCAGTTAGAACATTATAGAACGAAGCGTTAAGCATAAATGTGAAAATTGGGGAGCTGCTGGGTACTTGGATATTAACCAAAAATAAGCTCATGAATTTTCTCCTTCGTGTAAATAAGGGTATTTAGATTTAAATGGATAAAATAACTGTGTTTACAAAAGGAGAGCAGAAAAGTAAGCACGTTTCATTTTATTTGGATTCCAACACTAGCTGTGTACATATATTTGTTTCTCTTTGATCTTTAGATATATTAGTACGTGTATAATATTCTGAGGAAACAGCATAAAGGATTCTGCGCCTGTTTTAGTTATCATTCCAAGAAAGCACATTATTACACAAGCTTTATTACTGGCCTATGAGTTAATAAAAAATTCAAACGAAATTTCCATGAATGTTTGCAAAAACTTGGGTTTGCCAATCCGCAGAAATGGATGAGAGAAGGTCGCGTACAACCAAAATGTGCGCAAAACCGTGCTCCTACTGCACAACTAACTGGTGCATGACGTTTCGCATGTGTACAAGATCATTTTTACTGTTCACTGCATTTTATGTATGTACTTGTGTACTTTAATCATTTTTTTGTCACTATGCCCTCTTCTATTTGTACAGAAATGGGATCATTTGCGCTTTCTGCATTAGCTGGATAATTGTCTCAGATACTGCGAGTTTGCACAAGTGTCATGCTTTGCTTCCAAGAAAACTTCCAGGAGAATTGAGCTCTGCTTTTTAATGATAAGCTTTTTTTGTTCGGCAATACTAAAGAAAAAAAGATTGACGACATGATGACGTGCCTGAAACTTGTCTTTGATGATCTGATCACTAACAGACGACGGAGTTGTGTAATGTGTAGTAAAAAAGAGAAGTTTTTTTTGTTTGCGACAATAACAAGTTGTTGGAAGCGTATCAGAGTATATGTAACTGTGAGACAACTTATTAAGCAGAGTTTCATTACGTGAAACTAACAATAAACTTTATTGGCAGGTTATTGCATCTTATCATCAATAGAAGCTCATTCTGCATCAACCGTTTTCAAAGACTTATTGAGAATTAGTAAAAAAAGGGAACCAGGTCATCGATTTTGTGTTTTCCTCCAACTGCCAATAATGCTTCTAAAACTTTGCAGATTCATGAGCTTCGAGAGTTTGAAGCTTGCAAACATTTCTTTTTTGCATAAGATACGGAGAAAAAAAATTTGCGTGTAGGCAGATATTTCCGTTTGACGACTTTTGTTAGCTTACGAAACTAACACAATTGAAGCTGATTTTGAATAGTATCATTCTTACGCAAAATAATATGTCGACTATAAAACCAAATTTGCAACGTTGCTCTTGTTATAAGATTTCAGCTACGTAAGATTATTAAGACGAATATACTGAAACACGAAGGTTAAGAAATTGTTGTCTCCACGATGCTTACAGCTAGAAAACACCCAGCACACCTTTTCCATTCTTTATGACATGACAATGGCGTGATATCTTTTGTACCCAACTCCCACACAATATGCACACGTCTGCATAAATGTCAAGTAGAATGTATTTTTTACGTGAACGAGGAGATGAATATGTAGTGCATTAGTAGTAGCTGGAATGATGATGTTATATGATGATTTTGTAGGATGATCGTAAACTTTAGTCCATTTTATTCTCAAAAAAAAGCGCTGAGGTACCTTTTTCACCGTCCATCATCAACCAATATTGTACCTTGACTCAAAGTCATCAAAATGCCTACTGGTTTATGATGCAGGAAATTCATAAATTTCTTCTCACTCCCATACGGACGTCTTACGGTTTAATTGCTTTTCTTGCTGATGCATAATGCATTTCATCCAATATTTTATGGATGGAAAATTGCAAGTTTGCAAAAAAGAGCTCATTAAAAAGGTTTTTGCCATTTTTTATTTAATTTTTTGCAAAATTCATGTAAAATTTCTATTTATACCCAAAAAACACCACCAAGCAAAACCTTTCTTTTTAACAAGCTCTCAAACTGAAGACTGGCTTATTTAGCAAAAAACAAGAAGAATCGCAAACGCTAACGTTACAACCAAGTTCATGTTTTATCATTGTCGATTCATACTTCAATACCGACTTTTTGGCAGTGTTTTTGGGTACTCTTTACAATTTTCTTTTTCAGAGTGGCAGACTACATCGGACCCCAATTGTAATTCCTTTCATGTCAAGTTCATAATCATCTCAGGAAATTCATTCATGCATGCCAAAAAGTATATGTAGGTAAGTAGTGTGTGGCAATATAGTTGGTAATTCAATCCCAACGACAAAAGGCCTATTATTACAAACACACACACACATTTTTACAACATCAGCAAAGAGGAAACTCACCACGGAAAAAGAACTTTCTTACTTGGCTTGGTTGTGTATATAAAAATCACTTCCTCTGATGAGTTTTATCCATTATTTCTCCTCCTCAAATTTTATTCCTTTCCATTTATTGCTTTTTCTTCCTTTCGCCTCTGTCCCAGATTTTCATTTTATTTTGTTGTTTTTTCGGATGTGCATTATAGAAAAGGAACATGACATTATCCTCAGAATCTTATTACAGATAATGCCATCCGATCACCAAGAGACTGAGAGAGAGAGAAGGAGATGAGCTTTGACTAGTTATATG